>JAESUZ010000869.1:0-31540 GCA_017311185.1 Proteles cristata cristata
ACCCTCCCCTGCTCACGCTGTCTCTCTCTCTCTCTCCTAGAAATAAATAAAAAACATTAAAAAAATTACATAGTAAAAATCATTTTAAACTCTTTCCCACACATCATTTGTTTATTATACCCCTCTGAGGCAACTTTTCCCCACTTTACTGTAGAGAAATTGAGACACGTTGACTTTTCCGAATGTCATAGATCAGGAAAATAGGGACGTGAACCCACAGGCAGGTATCCAGAATTCTTGTGCAGTGCTTTTCCAATTAAACTGCATTTCCTCCCAGAGAGTTATCGTATGAGAGATAATTCTTGGCCTTCTACATCCATATTCAAATCTCCAATAAACACACATTGAGAAAACTGACTGAAAGGAAAAACAGTCATTCTGGCTACAACCTGACACTCAAATCCTCCATCCAGAAGCCCTCTAACAGCCAAGTGAAAACCCTATTAAAGTAAATTATGTTCGATGTGCTGACACAGCCCTAACTGTATCAACTATCTCTGCTCTAAACGTTATTCCACTTTGACTAAGAATTAATGGATTGTGGAGAATCAATTACAATCTAATACATGTACCGTCGGAAAATCTGAAGAAAAAAAACTTAGAATCATTATTATAAACAACAAAGCAAAAGAACTCAACTTACATAGAACTTAATATCCCTTTTTATACAATTTCTTTTCATTATTAATTCCCTTAAGTGTTTACCTACACATCTTCCATTTGTAATCAAGCATCTAGTGAATGACAGAGTTAGACTCAAGGTAACACTATGGAATCTTGGCAGTGTGACTCCTACTTAGGTAACTTACTTTTGAGCTTCTCTAAGAAGCAACATATTTTTTGTTTTGCTACTGGTGGTATTTAGTAGTGATTTTTCATTATAATTAGCTTTGAAAACAACACTCCTACTCCCCTCCCTGGTAAAAGCAAAGGCATTTTGAGAAGCTTTGTCCTTCGCACATTTGTGAAAATTCTTAATTCTCCTCCAAAACCCTGGTTTTAAAAGGAGCTGCGGTTACATCTATCAACATAAAAAAAGTCTGACTTTAAAAATAAAGCAACTCGGGGGGTCCGGAGGCAAGATGGCGGAGAAGTAAGGAGCTCCGTACTTGCACTCGCACCCATACATCACACAGAAAAGATCTGAAGCCATTGGAAACCATACAAAACCTGAGAGACTCGGAGAAAAAGGACGCAAAATCCACTGAGAAAGCCTTCTAACGTGAGTGCGAACCAGGGAAGGTAAAATCGGGCCGGGATCGGAGCCTCCACGGTGGGAGGCGATCCCCCTCTACCCTTTACGGGGAGTGAGAGGGGAAAAGGAGAGAGTCCGAGACAGAAAAATCTCCGCTCGGTGCATACAAAGACCGTACTTGCCAAATACCTGCACACCGGGTCCCCTCGCGACAACTGGTCCTGGGGGAGGCTGAGAACACAAACTGCTTCTTTGTGTCGCTACTGAAAGTTGGTTTTTAAAGCGGCGCGGGCGCGCCTGCCGCCATTGTAGCTCCGGGGCAGCTGGGACCCCTGAAGGAGACGCGCAGACACCGGGCGTCCGCGCTCCTGGCTGGCTGGAACTCGAGAGGGAAGGCAAAGAGCTAAAAACTGGGAAATTTGCCTGTGAGTTCGTGTTTCAGGTGACGAACCATAGAGAGACCCGGTTTTCCTCACTCCAGCGGCGGTGCGCCTGCCGCCATTGTAGCTCCAGGGCGGCTGGGACCCCTGAAGGAGACGCACAGACACCGGGCGTCCGCGCTCCTGACTGGCTGGAACTCGAGAGGGAAGGCAAAGAGCTAAAAACTGGGAAAGTTGCCTGTGAGTTCGTGTTTCGGGTGACGAGCCATAGAGAGACCCGGTTTTCCTCACTCCAGCGGGCTCAGGCTACGCGGACGCTGCAGGCAAGCCCCCGCGCATGCGCACCAGCCCGACCCAGAGAAGGAAGCAGCGATCCTGACTCCGCCCCCAGAGCTCAGCAGGGAGCCTGGAATAGCCCGAGGGGGTTGTCTGGGAAGCTGCGTCTAAGGCAACTTCAGCGGGGCGCGGACTGGGATTTGGAGATTGGAACTGGCCTGGGTTGAAGAGTGCAACCAACTTCGGCTGCGTCCCCGGAACGGGGAGTTGACACGCCAAAAAAAAAAAAAAGAAAAGCGAGCTGCAGCGCGGGGTTCAAGAACGGACTGGAGCACCGTCACTCTCCTCCCCACAATCGCCAAGGCAGAACCCCCGCCTGAGGCATCGGATCACGCCACGCCCATCCCTGCCTGAGAGGTGCCCTCCTCCCTTTTTTTTTCTTTTTCTTTTTTTTCCTTCTTTCTTTTTTTTTTCCCCTTTCTTTTCTCTTTTTTTCTTCTTCTCTCTTTTCTCGCTTTTTTCCCCAAAACACTGACCTGATTAACTCTGGTCGCCAGCTTGCTTAAACAATCACAAGTCCATTCTGTAAATGTAAATTCTACACCTACCGACTTTTTCAGCTATTTCTCTCAGGAGTAATTAGACTATATAGTTTCTCTGGATAATTCCAGCATCCTTCTCTCACCTATCCAACCATATTCTACCCTTTACCTCTTTGAAAAAAGTTTCTTATCCCTTCTGCCTGTTCATTCTATTTCCAAATCTGCCTTGTCTCACCCTGCCTTCTCTCTTTTTCTCTATGCTCTTCAACCAGCGCTGCATACACACGGCTATTTAACTGTAGCTGGGAACTCCAGGTATATGCTTTAAACCGTTCTTTGTCCATCGGTTTTCTTCTTTTTTCCTTTTCTTTTCCCCTTTTTGACCCTTTTATGTATTTTATGCTCCTTATTCGCCCTCCCTCTTCCGTCTTTTCTATTAACTTTTTCCTTTTCCCTCTCACTTTGCATGTTAGTTGAATCAGCCGTGCGTTTGTGTGCTCCTGCTCCCTGTGTGTTTGTCTGTCTGTTTTCTTTTCCAGGGCTACCTCAAGAAAGAAGCTAGAGTACACAAGGTGAAGAGTCCCAAATATCACTAAGAATAGGAAAATAAAATAACTAAGGTCCCAACAAGAGTGACCGAGGGATACCATTCAAAAAACAATCTCTGAAAGGATAGGCCCTGGAAAGTCAAAGAGTTTCTTGGATATAGCAGTGCTCATAGAAACAGAGAGCATAACAGGTCTTTAAAACCAACAAGAGCCGGAAAGCTAACTAAAATGACGAAACGAAAGAGCTCTCCTCCAAAGAAACTCCAAGAAGAAATGACAGCTAATGAACTGCTCAAAACAGATATCAGCAGCATAAGTGAACAAGATTTAGAATAATAATGGTGAAATTAATAGCAGGGCTTGAAAAAAACATAGGGGACATCAAAGAAACTATGGCTACAGACAGAATGGAAAATAAAAATAGGCATGAAGAATTAAAAAATGCGATAAATGAGATCCATAATAAATTAGAGGCCTCCAATGCACGGCTTGAAGAGGCAGAAAGGAGAATAAGTGATTTAGAAGACACCATTCTAGAAAAACAAGAAGCTGACAAAAAAAGAGACAAACTGATCCAGGAACAGGAAAGAAGAATTCGAGAGCTCAGCGACACAGTCAAACGCAACAATATCCGTATCATAGGAATCCCAGAAGAGGAAGAGAGAGGGAAAGGTGCTGAAGGAGTCCTGGAACAAATTATAGCAGAGAACTTCCCTGACCTGGGGAAGGAAGTAAATGTGGAAATACAAGAGGCTCAGAGGACTCCCCTCAGACGTAACTTGAATTGATCTTCTGCACGACATATCATAGTAAAAATGGCAAAATACAAGGACAAAGAGAATTTTGAAAGCAGCTAGGGAGAAAAGGGCCCTAACATACAAAGGGAAACCTATCAGAGTGGTGACAGACCTATCTACTGAAACTTGGCAGGCCAGAAAGGAAAGGCAGGAGATCTTCAATGTGATGAACAGTAAAAATATGCAGCCAAGAATCCTCTATCCAGCAAGCCTGTCATTCAAAATAGAAGGAGAGATAAAAACCTTCCAAATAAACAGAAATTGAAAGAATTTGTCACCACGAAGCCAGCCCTACAAGAAATCCTGAGGGGGATGCTCTGAAGGAAAGGCTGCAAGGAACAAAGATTCCAGAGACACCACCACAAACATGAACCCTACAAAAGATACAAAGACTCTAAAACCACATATTTCAATAATAACACTGAATGTAAATGGGCTGAATGCTCCAATCAAAAGACATAGGGTAGCAGAATGGATTAAAAAACAAAATCCATCTATATGCTGTCTACAAGAAACTCATTTTAGATGGGAAGATACCTTCAGATTAAAAGTAATAGGATGGAGAAATATATATCATGCTACAGGAAATCAAAAGAAAGCCGGAGTAGCGATACTTATATCAGACAAACTGGACTTAAATTAAAGACAATCACAAGAGATGAAGAAGGGCACTACATAATAATTACAGGGTCCATCCATCAGGAAGAGCTAACAATCATAAATGTCTACGCACCGAATATGGGAGCACCTAAATATCTAAAATAATTAATCACAAACAGAAACAAGCTTATAGATAAGAATGTGCTAATAGCAGGGGACTTTAATACTCCACTTATAGCAATGGATAGGTCAACAAGACAGAAAATCACTAAAGAAATAATGGACTTGAAAGACACATTGGACCAGATGGATCTGACGGATATATTTAGAACTTACATCCTGAGGCCAGGGAATTTACTTTCTTCTCAAGTGCGCATGGCACATTCTCCAAGATAGATCACATACTGGGACATAAAGCAGCTCTCAATAAATATAAAAGAATAGAGATCATACCATGCACACTGTCAGATCACAATGCTTTGAAACTTAAAATCAATTACAGGAGGAAGTCTGGAAAACTTCCAAAAACATGGAGGTTAAAGAACACCCTTCTAAAGAATGAATGGGCCAATCAGGCAATTAGAGATGAAATTAAAAATATATGGAAACAAATGAAAATGAAAACACAACAATTCAAAATCTATGGGATGCGGCAAAGGCAGTCCTAAGAGGAAAGTACATTGCTCTCCAGGCCTATTTCAAGAGAATAGAAAAAGCGCAAGTCCAAAATCTACAGCTCACCTAAAGGAACTAGAGGCAGAGCAACAAGAACGCCCTAAACCCAGTAGAAGAAGAGAAATAGTAAAAATTAGAGCAGAAATAAACAATATAGAGACCAAAGAAACAATTGAACAGATCCATGATACCAAGAGTTGGTTTTTTGAAAAGGTAAACAAAATTGACAAACCTCTAGCCAGACTTATCCAAAAGAAAAGAGAGAGTACCCAAATAGACAAAATTATGAATGAAAATGGACTTATTACAACCAACCCCTCAGAAATACAAGCAATTATCAGGGAATACGATGAAAAATTATATGCCAACAAATTGACAACTTAGAAGAAATGGACAAATTCCTAAACACACACTCACTACCAAAATTCACACGGGAAGAAATAGAAACCTGAACAGACCCATAACGAGTGAAGAAATTGAATCAGTGATCAAAAATCTCCCAACAAATAAGAGCCCTGGACCTGATGGCTTCCCTGGGGAATTCTACCAGACATTTAAACAGAATTAATCCCAATTCTTCTCAAGTTATTCCAAAAAATAGAAAGCGAAGGAAAACTCCCGGATTCATTTTATGAAGCCAGCATCACACTGATCCCCAAGCCAGACAGAGATCCAGCAAAAAAAGAGAACTACAGGCCAATATCCTTGATGAATACGGATGCACAAATTCTCAACAAGATTCTTGCAAATCGAATCCAGCAGCATATCAAAAGAATCATCCACCAAGATCAAGTGGGATTCATTCCTGGGTTACAGGGCTGGTTCAACATTCGCAAATCAATCAATGTGATAAATCATATCAATAAAAGATAAAAACCATATGATCCTGTCAATAGATGCAGAAAAAGCATTTGACAAAATACAGCATCCTTCTTAATAAAGACTCTGGAGAAAGTTGGGATAGAAGGAACCTACTTAAACATCATCAAAGCCATCTATGAGAAGCCTTCAGCTAACATCATCCTCAACGGGGAAACTCAGAGCTTTCCCCCTGAGATCAGGAACACGACAGGGATGCCCACTCTCACCACTGCTGTTTAACATAGTGCTGGAAGTCCTAGCATCAGCCATCAGACACCAAAAGGAAATCAAAGGCATCAGAATTGGCAAAGAGGAAGTCAAACTTTCACTTTTTGCAGATGACATGATACTCTACATAGAAAACCCGACAGATTCCACCAGAAGCCTACTAGAACTGATCCAAGAATTCAGCCAAGTTGCAGGGTACAAAATCAATGTACAGAAATCGGTTGCATTTTTATACACCAACAATGAAGCAACAGAAAGAGAAATCAAGAAACTGATCCCATTCACACTTGCACAAAAAAACATAAAATACCTCGGAATAAACCTAACCAAGGATACAAGAGATCTGTATGATGAAAACTATGGAAAACTTATGAAGGACATTGAAGAAGACACAAAGAAATGGAAAAACATTCCATGCTCATGGATAAGAAGAATAAATATAGTTAGGATGTCATTACTACCTAAGGCACTCTACACATTCAATGCAATTCCAATCAAAATTGCACTAGCATACTTCTCAAAACTAGAACAAACTATCCAAAAATTTGTATGGAACCGCAAAAGACCCTGAATAGCCAAAGTAATACTGAAAAATAAAACCAAAACGGGAGGATCACCATCCCAGACTTTAGCCTCTACTACAAAGCTGTCATCATCAAGACAGTATGGTATTGGCACAAAAACAGACACATAGACCAATGGAACAGAATTGAGAACTCAGAAGTGGACCCAAAAGTATACAGCCAACTAATCTTTGACAAAGCAGGAAAGAATATCCGATGGAAAGAAGACAGCCTTTTTAACAGATGGTGTTGGGAGAACTGGACAGCAACATGCAGAAGAATGAAACTAGATCATTTTCTCACATCATGCACAAAAATAGACTCCAAATGGATAAAGGACCTGAACGTGAGACAGGAAACTATCAACACCCTAGAGGAGAAAGCAGGAAACAACCTCCTTGACCTCCACCGCAGCAACTTCTTACTTGACACATCCCCAAAAGCAAGGGAATCAAGAGCCAAAATAAACTGTTGGGACTTCATCAAGATTAAAAGCTTCTGCACAGCAAAGGAAACAACCCAGAAAATTAATAGGCAACCAATGGAATGGGAACAGATAGTTCCAAATGACATATCAGATAAAGGGTTAATATCCAGAATCTACAAGGAACTCACCAAACTACATGCCCGAAAAACAAACAACCCAGTAAAGAAATGGGCAGAAGATATGAACAGACACTTCTCCAAAGAGGACATCCAGATGGCCAACAGACACATGAAACGATGCTCAGCATCGCTCCTCATCAGGAAAATACAAATCAAAACCACACTGAGATACCACCTCACGCCAGTCAGAGTGGCTAAAATGAGCCAATCAGAGAACTCTAGATGCTCGCGAGGATGTGGAGAAACGGGCACCCTCCTACACTGTTGGTGGGAATGTAAACTGGTACAGCCCCTCTGGAAAACAGTGTGGAGGTTCCTCAGGAAACTAACAATAGAACTCCCCATGACCCAGCAATAGCACTGCTAGGAATTTACCCAAGGGATACAGAAATGTTGATGCATAGGAGCACATGTACCCCAATGTTCATAGCAGCACTCTCCACAGTAGCTAAAACCTGGAAAGAGCCTAAGTGTCCATCAACAGATGAATGGATCAAGAAGATGTGGTTTATCTATACAATGGCACATGGCAATGAGAAAGAATGAAATCTGGCCATGCGTAGCAACATGGATGGACCTTGAGGGTGTTATGCTGAGCGAAATAAGTCAGGCAGAGAAAGACAAATATCATATGTGTGCACATATAGGAGGATTAGGAGGAGCTTAACAGAGGACCAAGGGGGAGAAGAAGGGCGGAAATGGTGGGGGAAAGGGGGAGAGGCAAACCATGAGAGACTCTTGAATGCTGACAAAAACTGAGGACTGGTGGATGTGGGGGGAGGAGGGGTGGGCATGGAGGAGGGCACTTGTGGGGATGAGCACTGGGTGTTATGTGGAAACTAATTTGACAATAAACTATTTGTAAAAAAAAATAAAAAATAAAAAAATAAAGCAACTCAAGTTATAATGCTAAAAACAATTCATTGAACTGCATCAATCAATTGATAGTCATTTGCTCAAGAAGCCCATATTTTACTTAAAACTAATTAGTGAGTGTAGACACAGATAAGTAAATTTGACATTATTAATTATCCCTTGTACTTTATCTCAGAAGAGAAAATGTAGTGAACATTGAGGTGCTCAGCAGGCTGAATGGTTCCAAGCCGCCCCCCCCACACACACACATTCTGAAAGAAGAGACTGTATCTTTTTTAAATAGCCTAATGTGATAAGGAAAAATATGCTTCAATTTTCAAAAGATTAAAATCACAATTAAGTACATGTTGAGGCTTCAACATTTCTAACTTATCATTTAAAAGATCATCATTTGGTGCTCGGTTTGGCAGCACATATACTAAAAGATCATCATTTGATTCAAATTAGAAAAATGTTTAGTCCTTCAGGTAGTTGTGTTCTATTCTCAGGCTTTAAAAAGAAACCAAGGTAGAAAGAGTTTATAAATTAAAGAATGACCCTGAAACAACACTAATCCAGAAACTGTGCTACCTCATAATTTCACCTTATAGAAATTGCTAAATGAAAAGCAAAAGATCCACCCATAAGTTAATTTTGTATTCCACGGAGTTACATATTTGCAATTCAAGATATACAGATTAAACTGATTTTTTTGAGCTGTGCCTTATTTAAGGTGTTGTGTTAGATTTTTAGAATTGGCTTTTGGAGTTATTGTTAATATGGCTTTATGGTATCACTTAACACAGTATCAACCACAGACAGCTGACATTTACCACTAATATTTCTTAACCAATATATCGACTGCACTTTGCAGTGATTTAATAAAGGTGCATAAAGCAGAGACATGGAAAGAGCAACTTAGGGGGCTTATATTCAGGTTCTGAATGTGTTTCTTACTTGCTTTCCATGTCCTGTGAAAGTGATATATCTGTATCTCAATTTCCCTGTCAGTGAAATTGGACTAATCAATAGCTACCCTCCCAGTCACCAAAGGTTACATACAAAGTCATGAATGTGAAAATACTTCGATAAAAGAAAAATTATATTCAAACATATCACAATTATCAGTGACGGTATCTGACTGTCCTACCTTTACTTTGGGGAGAAAGTATTTATGGAATTTGGAAAAACATGAACAACCTCAAATGCCTATAACTATGTCCCTTCAATGTGACTTTCCAGCTCTTCTAATCAAGGGATGAAGTCTGATTTCTCCATTTCTTGAAGCTAGGCTGGCCTTGTAACTTGCTTTAGCTAATAAACAGTGGTGTGCTGATAAATGGTCAATAATCCACTCTCCTAGGGAAAAGAAGTCTTAAATTGTACCATTTGCTGGTTTCTGAAGTATAAACATTTCCCCTATGACCAATTTCAAGATATCCACATATCCTTAATGCTTCTGTAGCAATTGATATGATTATATGATTTTTTTCTTCAGCTTGTTAATATAGTAGATTACAAGGCCACTCTCAGAATTTGGTAGAAACTGGCTCCAGTATGCCACTGCAAATGGAACATGGTGGAAATGACAGTGTTCCACTCTGACCCTAAGCCTAAAGAGGTCTTATTGCCTATTACTGCTCAAGTTGTTTGGATCTTGCCCCAGCGTCGTGGTAATAAGTAGGGAAAACCTTCTACAAGCAGACAGACAGCCAACCCAGTTACTTTTATTGCCCCAGCCCATAGCTCACCTGTCTCCAAAGCAGAGGCACCTTGCTGATTTACAGCTGACTACAGATTTATGAAGAAACTCAGATAGGAATAGAAGAACCACTGAGCTAAGACATTCCCCAAATACCATGAACCCACAGACAACTATTCCAAAGAAATATGTGTTGTCTTAAGCCACTAAATTTTGGTGTGGCTTGTTACACATGAATAGACTCAGGGCACTACTGAATATTATTCTACAGCAATGAGGATCAGCTTCCTGCACTCTTCAATTATGGGGATAACCTAAAATATGGATGTATATAACTTGAGCTGATAGCATTCAACAGTGATCTATACACTTAAACCAGAAGCCCATCTTTCAGCTAGCACACATAGATACTAGAGTATATTCCATTGCTTATTTCTGTTAACTGTTTTGCAATAAAATATAAATGATTATAAAACACTAAAGATCAAATAAAATATGGTAGCCAAGGGCATCACTTAGAGAGTAGCTCTCCTAATTTTCTGCACCCTCTTTCCAACTCTAAGAGTTGACAACTAGCTGTGAGAACCACTCACTCTGCTCAAAGATATAAATGATCACATGGAATTTATTAAAAGAATGAATAAATGAAAATGAACTCTATAATCAAACAAAGCATATGTTTCCATCAAGTTTTCCAATAGCAAATGCTTATAAAAGAAAATATTCACTTTCTCTCAGTAACGTATATGGTAAAAAATGAATAAAAGTCTACTTTTGCTTTTTTATTCCTGGGCATACATAATACACAAAACTTATTAGAAAGATTTTTAAATTAGGTTGGCAAGTCAGCTTCAGAAATTCAGAGTTTGGTGGACCTTTGTTCCAAAGGATGAAAAACCTATCTAGTATGCAACTTTCATATCTATTGATATGTTTTTTTATCTGTAAGATAGAGACATTTTGAGTGAGGACTTTCTTTGAAAATTACCAGGATACCTTCCTTCCCATATACTAGAAATGTTAAAAGATATTGTCATTTAAAACAACTGGTTCAATATGATCAAAGTGGACATTTTTGCCTTGCTGCCAGTCTTAGAGGAAAAGTCACAAGTAAGTATAACAGTAGCTGGCTGTGTTTTTTGTAGATGGTTTTTTAACAAGTCCAGGAAGTTCCCTCTATTCCTATTTTTATGAGAGTTTTTGTTGTGAATGAGTAAACTTTGTCAAATGCTTCCGATTGGTTGATACAATCATGGGATTTTTTTTCTTTCCCTTGTTAATATGGTGGATTACATTGAGTGACTTTTTTTTTTTTTAATTTTTTTTTTTATTGGTTTCATTTATTTCTAGGAGAGAGAGAGAGACAGCATGAGCAGGGGAGGGTCAGAGAGAGAGGGAGTCACAGACTGACACAGGCTCCAGGCTCTGAGCTGGCAGCACAGAGCCCGACGTGGGGCTCGAACCCACGAACCGCGAGATCATGACCTAAGCGAAAGTCGGACGCTTAACCAACTAAGCCACCCAGGCGCCCCTACATTGAATGACTTTTGAGTGTTGAACCAGCCTTGGGTCTCCAGAGGAAACTTCAGTTGGTCATAGTGTGTAATTCTTTTAAAGTATCACTCAATCCTATTTGCCAATATTTTGTTAAGAATGTTCATGTCTAGGGGCTCCTGGATAGCTCAGTCAGTTAAGCAGCCAACTTTTGATTTCAGCTCAAGTCTTGATCTCATGGTCATTGAGATCGAGCCCTGCATCAGGCTCCATGCTGGGTGTGGAGCCTGCCCAAGATGCTCTCTCTCCCTTTCCCTCTGTCCCTCCTCCACTCAGTTCTATCTCTCTCTCTCTCTCAAAAAATAAAATGAAAATAAAAAATAATGCTTATGTCTAATTCATGAGAGCTATTCACCTAGTTAATTAGTTTGCTTGTTTTGGGACTGCCTTTGTCTGGCTTTGGTGACGCTGTAATATAAGCTTCATAAAATAAATTGGGAAATGTTTTCTTTTTTCTAGAAGAGATTGTGTAGAATTGGTGTTAATTCCTCAAATATTTGGTAGAATTCTCCAGGGAAACCATCTGGGTCTGGAGATTTCTTTTAATTAAAAATTCAGTTTCTTTTATATTTATAAGGATATTCAAACCATGTATTTCATATGGGGTGAGTTGTGGTAGCATGTACTTTTGGGGGGGCACTGATTCATCACCAAAGAAGATAGATAGATGGCAAATAAGCACATGAAAAGATGTTCAACATCATCAGCCATTAGTGAAATGCAAATTAAAACCGCGATGAGGTAATCACTTCACACCTATCGGAATGACTAACATTTAAAAAAGCAATGACAAAACCAAATGCTGGTAAAGATGCAGAGAAACTGGACCACTCATGCCTTCCTGTAGGAATATAAAGTGGTACTGCCACTCTGAAAAACAATTTCTCAGATTCTTAAAAACCTAAACATGTAACTTCCCTGCCATAATATGGCAATTGTTTTCCTGGGCATTTATCTCAGAGGTATGGGCACACAAAAACCTGAACACAAATATCTACAGCAGCTTTATTTATAACAGTCCCAAACTGGAAACAACCCAGAGATATTTCCATTAGTGACTAGTTAAACAAACTGGTACGTTCATATCACAGAATATTTCCCATCAATATAAAGGGAATAACTACTGATACATGCAACAACTTAGATGAATCTCTAGAGAATTATGAGTGAAAAAAGCCAATCCCAAAAGGTTAGACACTGTATGATTCCATTTATATAACATTCCTAAAACGACAAAATTGTAGAACACATTTAGGGCTTATCAGAGCTTAAGGAAGGGGTGGTGAATTTGGTGTAGATATGAAAAGGCAACATGAGGGATCACTGTAATGATAAAAATGTTTCATGTCTTGATTGTATCAATGTCAAAATCCTAACTATGATATTATACTAAAATTCTGCAAGATTATCACTGGGTAAGGGTACAAAGTATCCCTCTGTATTATTTCTTACAACTGTATGTAAATCTATAACCACATTAAAATAAGAAACATGTTTAAAACAATAAAAGGTTCAAACAAAATACATTTTTAATGTTTCTTTTTTATTTATTTTGAGACAGAGAGCGAAAGACAGAGAACATGTGTAGACTGGGGAGGGGCAGAGAGAGAGAGGGGGAGAGAGAGAATTCTAAGCAGGCTCCACATGGTCAGTGCAGAGACCAGTGCAGGGCTCAATCTCACGAACTGTGAGATTGTGACCTGAGCCAAAGTCAGGAGTCAGATGCTTAATGGACTGAGCCACCCAAGCATTCCCAAAATACATTTTTTACACGCATGTAACAAATTGTTGGCTACTCTGATAGAGACATGTGAAATGAATAGTCTAACAGAGTCAAGACCTTGGCACCGAATAAACTATTTAGGGATAAACTGTTTATCACTTATTCATTCATAAAACCTCACATTAACTGAGTGACAACTGAGCAGTTACTGTAAGCAAGTCATTGCAATAAAATACGTAATGTTATTATGACTTGGATTAGTGACATTAGATACTGTTTATCATTTGTAATACTGGGTAAGTTCATCTGACATTAAAGGAACTTACGATATGCAAGTACTACTTTACTAATCTGTCCAGGGATAAATGAAATAGTCCCTCTAACACAGTTCAATATGGTTTCCCACGTGTTAGGGAAGTTCAAATACTAGGTACCAAGGGCTCACAGAGGACCGTTTTAATGTGTTATAGTGAAGATAAATGGGATAATCAATCAGAGGTGTCTAGAAGCAAGGAGACTCATTTTCAAATGTGTTCCGAGTTAAGTAACACTTCTGAGTACCTACTATGTGTCAGGAATTGTACAAAGTGTCTTCACACATTCAATTTCATGGCAGTGTGTTCTGGTACCGGTGAGAGAACTGGGGTTCAGAGTTACGTGTTCTTTAGCTTAACAAAATGCTTACAGATCCCGGAATGCGGCCTGATTTCTTGCAGCCTATTTTCCCCCAATTTAGCGACCTCTGGGGGATCCTAATGCAAATAAACAGACACATATATTAGTAATTTTCAGCCTAGAAAACAATACATGCTTAGCAAATAATATAGAAAAATCTTTCTTCTACAGAAACCTATGACTCTCAATTATTTATATATTTAAAATGCATATACTCCCCTATTCCATTCTGTCACCATTAGGAAGCCACTGAAGCAGAGGAAAAAATGGGACTGATGTTGATAGGTGCTTGCAGAACAGGTTTTTCTCGAAAATTATAATGTCTTTTTCTTTTTGAAGAAAGCATCTGGGAATTACGATTGATAGCCTTGATGGCTAAAATTTTTAGTATATTCACCAAAAATGCAAAAGGGGTTATATATTTCTTGGAACTCTCCTTAAAAGCAGTTGATTTTGTTCTTCTGTCACCGTGTTTCATTAAGAGATTGACTGATGATTCAATAAGCATGGCATTAATGCCACCAATTGTTCCTGAGGCGAGATCTGTGTGTTCAAAACAACCAGAAAAATATGATGAAGGCCAGCGAAAGGCTCCTCCCATCTGTGGGATAAGCGGGCATCCCCACTGGGCTAATATGACAATAGATATCGACACCGATTGGGGAAAGAGCTGCAAAGGTTTTACAGATCTGCCTGGGGGGCTACGTGTAGGCTACGTTCCTGATATCAAATTCTAAATAAAAGTCAAAAACTCTGAAAAGTATTCAGATGCTTTGTCTGCACGGCATAAGCATTTCAAAATTCAGAAAACTTTGTATTGCTTATATTATCAGTCAACTTAATTCAGTGATCCATATTAGTACAACGGAAACTCAGCATCCCAACTGGGTTGTTTGGAGCCACTGAAACATTTAACCTTATCGCTGATACACATTAGGATTTCTTTAGGAGAATCGGCAGTTAGAAACGACCTGGTAAGGAAAGGCAGGTATTTATTTGTCTCTAATTTTTTTTAATGTTTATTTACTTCTGAGAGAGAGAGAGAGACAGAGCGAGCATGAGCAGGGGAGGGGAGGAGAGAGAGGGAGACACAAAATTCGAAGCAGGCTCCAGGTTCCCAGGTGTCGGCACAAAGCCCTACATGAGGCTCAAATTCGTGAACTGTGAGATCATGACCTGAGCAGAAGTCAGACACCCACCTTACTGAGCCACCCAGATGTCCCTTTATTTATCTCTACATAGGTGCCAACACGTGATGAATGAGCAGAAGAGTCTGTATTTCTCCCAAATAGAAAGAAAGGCTGCTTGTATAGTAAATATAAGATTGTTTTAGCTAGGAGCCTTACTCCTGAGCTCCATGCCTTTACCACAGAGGCTCTGCTCTCAGATGCCATTGGAAATAAATTGACATGGACAACAGAATTTGAAGATGCTGTCAGAAATAGAAGGCAGCAAGGCAGACCATTCCTCTGTTTTTGTTTTTGTGTTTTTCAGGAATTCATCTGACACACTTAGGCATAGCTTCACTGATTCTGAATGGATCTCACTGTATTACAGCTGACTTGATCTGACAGAAAAATAGCTGGGTCTACTTCAGTTAGGTGTAGTCAGGAACCTAAAAATGTCTACTTGAACCATTCAGGTGACTCCCTTCTTAAGAGTAGAATGATTGAGGGGCGCCTGGGTGGCTTAGTCGGTTGAGCGTCCAACTTTCGCTTAGGTCATGATCTCACAGTTCGTGGGTTCGAGCCCTGTGTCAGGCTCTGTGCTGACTGCCAGCTCAGAGCCTGGAGCCAGTTTCAGTCTGTGACTCCCTCTCTCTCTGACCCTCCCCTGCTCACGCTGTGTCTCTCTCTCTCTTCTAGAAATAAATAAAAAACATTTAAAAAAAAAGAGTAGAATGATTGACTCATAATATATATATTATGTGAGAGAGGGAGAGAGCACATGCAAGTAGGGAAGAGGGGCATAAGGAGAGAGAATCTTAAGGAGGCTCCATGCTCAGTGTGGAGCCCAATGCAGGGCTCAATTCCACAATCCTGGGACCATGACCTGAGCCAAAATCAAGAGTCGGAAACTCAACTGACTGAGCCACCCAGGCGCCCCAACACCAAATATTTTAATGGTAAACTATTCTCACAAATATCTGACTTGCCATTGCTCTTACAATAAAATCCAAACCCTTTACTATGACTTACGGTCCCTATATTGTCTAGCTTTTGCCTGCCTCCTCAGCTTCATTATCTGTCATTCCTCCTGCTGTTTCATCCTCTCACATCCACAGAGAAGCCCTTCTTAGAGTCCCCAGAATCCTGACTCATAAACTCATCTATGTGATTTTTTTAAGTTTATTTATTTATTTAGAGATAGTCATGCACAAGCAGGGAGGGGCAGAGAGAGAGAATCCCAAGCAGGTTCTGTACTACCAGTGTGGAACCTGACATGGGGCTCAATCCCATGTGTCGTAGATTCTGGGTCTGGAGGTCTCTCTCATCAAGCAAGAAAGCGGATCACAGGATTAAAAATGCGAGAGAGGCTAATGTCCCGAGTAAGGGTCCTTGTTTCATTTTTATTAGGATCAGAAGGCTTACAAACATGGTGATGGATATGCACAAAGAGACAATGAAATCGTGACCATTAACTCATGGGCATGAGGGAAAGGGGGTTTTAAAGATATGCGGGGGTTAGGGGTTTGGGTCAATACAAAACAAAACCCTGGCGCTGGGCAGAAGGTTCTTTACAGCAAACTTACAGCAAATGTGAGGCACCACCTCTGTTTACCCTAACTGGTCTAGGGAACAAGAAAGACCCAGCATGCTACCTCAGGTCTAAAAGGGCTCTTTCTTTTGCTACTTAGCTCCACTCTGGGCAACTTTGCCCTGCAGGGGTCTATACCTCTATTTACCTGTTTACCTAATTTGGTCCTTCCTTCCTATGAAAGCAGCTTTCTGTTTTTGTCCCATACCTTTGTCCCATACTGGGGGCCTTTGCCCCATTTACCTAATCTTATCTATCTAATCTTGTTTCCCCAAACTTGGGTGTGAGTATCCTATGGCTTTGTAATTCTTTATGTCTTGTTAACCCATCGGTGCAAGCTCAGGGAATTCCTAAGCTTATTCCCCACACTCACGAACTGTGATATCATGATCTAAGCCAAAATGTAGAGTCGTGCCCCTAAACAACCAAGCCACCCAGGCGCCCCTCACCTATATGATTTTAATCTTCTCCTTTGGTAATGTAGCCACATTTGTTTAATGTCCACCTCCTCCACTAGTTTGTAACTTCCTTAAGGCCAGAAATGATATCTTAATTATCGCTGTCTCTTTAGCAGCTAGCGCAGACACTGGCACATAGGAGCCCTTTGGTTCTGCTTTATTTTAAGAGCAAACAAGAATACAGGGTGACAAACCAACCTGGTTTGCCTGAAATTGAGGGGGATCCTAGAACATGCATCTTTCAGTTTTCATATGGGAATAGTTCCAGGTAATCCAGGATGAGTTGGTTACCCCAGACATGATCCTTGACTTGTGAGGATAGAAATGTTGAACAGACACTCAGATTGTTGTATCTACATTCTTCACAGATGTTCCTGATTATTTACCCACACAAAACCTAAGTGAACCAACTAGACAACCAAAAATAAAAACAAAAAACAAAACAAAACAAAACAAAACATCTGTTTTTTCCTTGATAGCAGTTATGTTGAGGTGAGGTCTTAGTTTTCTAAATCATTACAAATTAAGCAATCAGTAGGGGCACCTGGGTGGCTCATTCAGTTAAGCATCCGACTTCGGCTCAGGTCATGATCTCATGGTTTGTGGGTTTGAGCCCCGCATTGGGCTCTGTGCTGGTGGCTCAGAGCCTGGAGCCTGCTTCTGATTCTATATCTCCCCTTCTCTCTGACCCTCCGCCAATCATGCCCTGTCTCTCTCTGTTTCTCAATAATAAATGTTAAAAAAATTTTTTTAAAAAAAGCTTCATGCTCTGATTCTATGGAAATGGGGGTTGGAGACCCATTCTTGTCTCCACACTGACCTAGCTTCTATGATATGGGAAATCACAAAAGTCATCTTCTGTCAAATGTTTTAAAAAGGGACTGGCTTTTTGGTCTCGGAAAAAATAAGCTATATGGATTAATACAAAATCACTTCTTTAAACCATCTTTCTTACAAAAAGAAGGCAAAATGAATGGTAATTTTGATTTCAAGGATTCTAGCTCTACAAGTTCTCAGAGAACAACGATATTTATCCTAAGATAATATTTTCTGAAATTAGCTAAGATATTCTTGACCCATAATTTTAATAAATTTTAAAACATCCTTATTTTACCAGGAAAATTATTATTTGCTGTTACTCCATAGATCTTAAATTTCATCCAGTAAATCACGTATGATAGGTTTCAGTAGTCACCTTGGTTTGGGCTGAAGAATCAGATAAGTGACATTACTTAAAGTAATTCTGGAACATTTTTAAAATTTCACAGGTAGAGAAGAGGAACATTTATATAGTGAAGAGACATAAAAGACTCATTCTTAGCCATTAATTAAGCCATCAAGGAGAAATTACAATATGCTTCATTTTATATAGTAATTCTAAAAAAATCATAATTTATAATTGAAAAAATCAATGGAAATATGATCTAATAAACTTCTAAGGAGAGTTATATTATACTCTCCTTATTCACTACTTAAAACTCCAAACTTCATGAAGCAAATATCTTTTAATTGTCTTTTTCTGGGCCATAATTCCAACAGATTCAAAGCTGCAAGGGTAAGATTAAAATATGTTCTTAAAGCATGTTCTTCAAATAAAAGATAGAAAGCAAATCATTATTTTTTATAGTACATCTTAGAAAGAAATGCAAACAGCTGCTAATTATCCAGGAGTTGATCCCAATATTTGTTACAAAGCAGAAGTATATGGAGAACATGTTGAAAATACATATGCCTGGCTTCACCCTAGCCTGGGCCTCTGTGGGGAAGGAAAAAAACAAAACAAACAAACAGAAAACCACCAAAAAGACAAAAGAAAACAAATAAAAAAAGCAGGTTAGTAATGCATTTAAACAACCAAGTTACTAGACCATTCTTCTCCGCTCAGTGGTCTTTGTGGATGATCGTAAGCAAAGGAGTCTAAGATGATGAGAAGTGAGAAACCTTTGTTAGATATATAATTAAGAAGCCTTTTGTGACCTTGAAGGAAGCAGCTTTTGGAATTGATGAGGGTTGACTTCCAATTGCAGAGGATAAGGGATTTAACGGGAAGGGAAGAGATAGGAAGCAGGGAGAATAAACCTCTAAGAAAGACAGAAAACAAAGAAACAGGCTCAGAAAGGTTTCAGGGCTGAGAGAGTTGCTTTCATAGAATCATGGCAACCAAACTCAAATATATTTGTTGAAATAAGGAAGGAAAAGAAAGGCAGGTGGGCGGGGAGGCAGGCAGGCAGGAAGGAAAAGGATTTTCAAAGTTTGAAATGCACTCGAGTCAGGCCCTGTCACTCGTAGCATGAGCTATATGACTTTCAATAAATTCCTCTCTGGGCCTCAGTTTCTTTACTTATAAAATAGGATTTAAGGCAGCATATATCACATAATGTTGATATGAAAATGAAATAAGCTCATTAAATGTAGAATTCTTAGTTGAGCGCCTGGCACATAGATACCACTCCATAAATGTTCGCTACTCTTCTAATTATTATTGATGTTGCTTTTGTTCTAGTTTCCATAATGATTAGCACAGACCCTCAACTATCTTTGAAGAGATAGAAATGACGTAAGTAAGTGTGAACAACCAGCCCCATCAAAGTGACTTCTTCCCCTTTGGAAACAAAAGGATAAGAGCCCCTTAACTCAAAGAAATGTGGTAAGAATGGATTAAGATGATTTTTGTAAAGCCCTGAGCACAGTTCAGAGATGTAAGTGTTCACTAAATATTATATACTATTACTACTATAAACCCAATCTTTTCCATGTTACTCTGATAAAGATGGTTTACAGAGCTGCTCAGAAACCTATTAGTAGCTATATTTGGTCTGCTCTTTTCCTCGGTAATACTAATACATTCAATGCTACTAATTTACTCACTAGATTATTAGAATATGTAAGTATTCACACATGTACACCCACACACAGAACTCTGCATAGAAGGAAATCAATATACACAATAATAATACATAAATATACATAAATTTTACAAGGTCGATGGTTCTCAAAGTTAAACACACAAAGGAGTGATCGAAGAATTTATTAAAGTATAGAAAGTCTGAAACATTTTGCGAAACAATGCTTTAAAATTCCAAAGAATACTGGGAAGTGCAAAATGTAGTTGGCTGAATCTTAACTTAAAATACTTATCCCCTCAGGGCATCTGGGTGGTTCAATCCGTTGAGCCTCCGACTTCAGCTCAGATCATGATCTCATGGTTCAGTTCTTGAGTTCGAGCCCCACATCAGGCTCGCTCCTGTCAGTTCAGAGCCCGCTTTGGATTCTCTGCCCCCCTTTGTCTCTGCTCCCCCCCCACTCTCTCTCTCTCTCTCTCTCTCTCTCAAAAAAAAATTTAAAAAATAACTTATCCTCTCAGTTTTCTCCAATTCATTTTTTCTGTTTTGTTTTCTAAAGGAAAGTTATGTTTGCCATGCTGTTTGTCCAGGATATTACTATTATTACATGAGTTGATTCCAAGGATTGCAAATAACCTAGAAAATGTTTGAAAACATTGCCAGGCTACTCCCTGCTGAATGTTACCAGAGGCTCTAAAAACAAAACTGGGCCATCCAGACATTTAAGACTCCGTATGGCCCTTGGTTTGTTTACCGAGGTGCTCTTCTATGACAGTTAATTCATAATTTGAATGTTAATGAATTTTGGCATAAATTCCTGAACTTGGAGAATAGATGTCATGTTTCCTTATTTCTATATTCACATGAAAATGCATTCTTGCTTCTTCTGCTCAAACTGTGATGAGAAATGTGCCTTGAAGCACTCCAAACTACATCAGGACTGAACTCAATTGACAGCTGAATCATAAAAAAAACAAGGAATTCAATGGGTCACAAAATGGTCTCATTGGTGGCTACTGTTTACCCCCATAAAATGTATTCCGGTGCATCCGTTTAGTGACCTTGATTACTGGTTACCCCCAAAGACTTCTTAAACTACCTTCTCACTTAGACCAATTTCCCTTTTTGCAATGGACCCCCTCAAAAACGAATGAAATATAACACTGGTTTTGAAATTTAAGTGTTAAAATCTTGTATCCTTCAATATTTCCTGTTACCCTCTGATGCGTCCCCTCCACTTCCATGACCCATAAATTTGGGCAACTGGAACTGAGAAGAGCGTTTCCTGAAGAAGTCAGTTTGCAAGTCCGCAAGACAATGACCTAGTCACAATTTGGGAAGACATGCTTCAGTATGTCCACCCACCTGCTGACGACCTAGGGAGTGAGTCAAGTAGTAAAGTTCAAAGAGATTTAGATGAGAAACCAGAAGGTGAATAGAAAAGTCGCAAGCTCTAGGGAAGCAGCAAGACTCAAGTGGTCGTGAAGTCAAGATAAAGGATGATAGAAGACGGGGTGCCTGGGGGGCTCGGTCAGTGAAGCGTCCGATTCTTGATTTCAGCTCAGGTCAATATCTCACAGCTTGTGAGTTTGAGCCCCACGTTGGGCTCTGTGTTGATAGCACGGAGCCTGCTTGGGATCCTCTCTCTCTCCCTTTCTCTGTCCCACCCCTGCTTGCTTGTACTCTCTCTCTTTTTCTCCCTCTCTCAGTGTAAACATTAAAAAAACCCAAAAAACGAGGACAGAAGCAGGGATGAGCACGTGTCAGTACCAGCCAGTGTTTAGAGAGCAGCAAATACACACCTCACCCTCGCGCTCTTGGCACAATATAAACTCTCCACAACTTAATGAAGGACATAGGGAAAACCCTAAAGCAAGCACATTTTTCTGACTTGGCAAAATAGGGGCTCACAGTAGAGAGTTAAAGAAAATTAAAGAAAGCTCCCCTTATTTTGTGGAATTGAGACGATCATCTCTTAAAATTAAACGAGGGAAGTCTTTTCTAAAGTCTTAGAACAAACAAGCACAGAGGGATGGTGCCCACGAGTTTCCAAGTCCTCTCTGGGAGAGGATTTTAAGAACGATTTTAGGCAAGTATATGTTTTAAGTTGTAAATTTTAAAAAGAAGATGTAAAAAAGCCCAGTCTCCGCGATATTTCATGGCCCTTTTTAACTTGAATTAATAACATAGCCATTTGTAAATAATCTGGCAGTCTGGTGTTGTAACGACCAAATGCTTATAATAGCTGTAAAGTGGTGTGAGTCCACCACAGAATTGCTAACTCCAGTTCTAAAATCTGTTCTGCAGACTTGTGTGAGCAACAGAAGCTTCTGGAGGATACAATGCTTCGGATTCCACAATCCTTTATCCCCAGTCTTTCTGCTTTCCCAGTAATACCCATTACCTGCATTGTTTTCTTTTTATTACATGCCAGGGGATGGTTTGGGACTAACAAATTACTCCACAGTAAATATCACATTGAAATGATAGTTAACATAAACACATCTTAAAAAAAATAGTGCTCTAAATTGCACTTTTAAAAAGGAGAACGGTATTTTCAGGGGCATACCATAACTCAAATTAGGAAAACAAAGTGTTGCTCTGTACAAGTCCCTAAGTGAATATGTAAAGCTTTATGTACTATATTCTTTAGGCAGATGACTTTATGTAAAAAGCCACTTGGAGGGTGGCCAAGGATTCTGGAAACAATCTAGTCACTTCAGTTTCAGCACTACCCCTCTTCCATAATTTCTAGGCTACTCTTTTCTTCTTAAACTCAATACAAACATTTTCCAAAAGGATTGCTGTGATTTTATAACCCAAGTGGGCAGTTTTCTGCTTTTGTATCTAGAGAATGACTTGTATTTAGAACTGGGCTGCATTATTGGGGCGCCTGGGTAGCTGAGTTGGTTAAGCATCTGACTTTTGATTTCAGCTCAGGTCACGATCTCACGGTTCTCGGGTTTGAGCCCCGCAGTGGCCTCTGTGCTAACAGTGCGAGGCCTGCTTGGGATTCTCTCTCTCTCTTTGCCTCTCCCCATGCTGGCTCTCTCTCACTCCTTCTTTCTCTCTCTCAAGATTAATAAATAAATATTAAAACAAGTAGGCTGCATTATTAACTGTACTTAATGCAGCTTAAGCTGTCATTCTTTCAACTGCTCTCAGTTAATAACTAACCCTAAGGTTCGGTTCTATTTAAAACTCACTGGGGGGCCTAGCTGGCTTAGTCGGTTGAGCATCCGACTTTCACTTAGGTCATGATCTCGCGGTTCGTGGGTTCGAACCCCGCGTCGGGCTCTGGGCTGACTGCCAGCTCAGAGCCTGGAGCCTGTTTCAGAGTCTGTATCTCCCTCTCTCTCTGACCATCCCCTGCTCACGCTGTCTCTCTCTCTCTCCTAGAAAAAAAAATAATAATAAAATAAATAAAATTCACTGATATTTCCATGGGTACAAACAACAAAAACGACTGGTTCACAGCTTACCATATGTTGGCTTGACAAAGGTACCCACAGGTTCTCCTTCAGGCAGAAGGGAACAGAAATTTCCCAAGAGGCCAGCTGCTCTAATGAGAAAGTAGCACAAGTATGATCAACTATAATTACTTGATGAATAAAACCAGTTACTAGTAGTAGCCACTAGCTGTGGGGGGGGGGGGGGGAGAAAGGACGCTGTTGTTTAATACATAAAACATAAAATTCCTTCACTTATGCTGAAGGAATAAATTCTGGAGATCTACTGTACAACACAGTGTGCGTATAGTGAGCGATACGGAATTATGCACTGCAAAATTTAAAGGGATGTAGCTCATGGGTTTTTTTGCCTGCAATTTATTTTTTCCAGATTTACTGAGATATAATTGACATATAACACTGCATGAGTTAAGGTGTACAACATGATGTGATATACATATACATTGTGAAATTATTATACCAACTAGGTAAGTTAACATATCCATCACCTCACATACTTGCCATTTTTTTCTCCTCCCTCCCTCCCTCTTTTCTTTCCTTCTTTCCTTCTTTCCTTCTTTCCTTCCTTCCTTCCTTTTTGTGTGTGGTGAGAACATTTAAGATCTGCTGTCTTAACAACAGTACTGTTAACTTCGGTCACCCAGAACTTATTCACCTTATAACTGGAAGTCTGTATCCTTTGACCAGTGTTGCTCCGTATCCCCCACCCTCCACCCCTGGCAACCAACAATTTACTGTTGGTCTCTATGAGTTCATTTTTTTTTTTTTAATTTCACAGGTATCATCATACAGTATTTGCCTTTCTCTGTATGATGTATTTCACTTAGCTTAATGCCCTAAAGTTTCATCCATGTTGTTATAAATGGTAGAATTTCTTTTCTTCCTTCCTTCCTTCCTTCCTTCCTTCCGTTTTATTTTTTATTTATTTTGAGAGACAAAGCCAGTTGAGTCGGGGAAGGGCAGAGAGAGAGAGAAAGAGAATCCCAAGCAGACTCTGCACTCCCAGTGTAGAGCCCAATGTGAGGACTGAACTCATAAAACCGTGACATCATAACCTGAGCAGAAACCAAGAGTCGGACACGTAACCAACTGAGCTACCCAGATGCCCCAGGATTTCCTTCTTTTTAAAGGCCGAATAATATTCCATTGTGTATACGTACATATTTTCTTTATCCATTCATCTGTCAACTGACACTTAGGTTGTTTCTGTGTCTTGGCTATTGTGAATAATGCTACAAGGAACGGGAGAGACAGATAGCTAGCTACTTGAGTGGGATTGCAAAGTCATACAGTAGCTCTATTTTCACTATAATGAGGAGCATCCATACTCTTTCCCATAGTGGCTATACCAACGTACATTCCCACCAGCAATATACAAGGGTTCCCTTTTCTTCATGTCCTTGCCCACATTTGTTATATCTTTGTCTTTTTAATGACAGCAATTCTATCACGTGATATCTCATTGTGGTTTTGATTTGCATTTTCCTGATGATTAGTGATGTTGAGCACCTTTACATATGCCCATTGGCCATTTGTCTGTCTTCTTTGGAAAAATGTCTATTCAGCTACTTTGCCCATTTTTTAATCAGATTGTGGTGGTTGTTTTGCAATTGAGTTGTATGAGTTATATATTTTGAGAATATTTCCTACACTTCATGAGTTATATATTTTGAGAATATTTCCTACACTTCAATTTTTTGGAAGAGTTTGAGAAGGACTGATGCTAATTCTTTCGATATTTCGCAGCATTCAGTGAAACTGTCTGGTCCTAGGTTTTTCTTTGTTGGGAGGTTTTTAGGTACTGATTCTATCTCCTTACCCTTTATTAGTTTGTTCACGTTTTCTATTTCAGATGATCCAGTCTTAGTAAGTGGCACATTTCTAATGGTACATTTCTTCAGAGTTATCTAATTTGTTAGCATACAGTTATTCACAGTAGTATCTTGTGGCCCGTTTATTTCTGTGTATCAGTTGCATCATCTCCTCTTTCGTTCATAATTTTCTTTGAGTTCTGTCATTTTTGCTTGGTCTAAAGTTTTGTCATTTTTATCTTAAAAAAAATAAAATCCAACTATTCATCTTGTTGATCCTTTCTATTTATTTTTTCTATTCCCTCTTTCATGTATGTCTGCTATAATCTTTATTTCCTCCCTTCTGCTAACATCAGGTTTCGCTGGTTCTCCTCCTTAATTCTTTCAGGGGTAAATTTAGATTGTTTATTTGACATCTTTCTCTTTTGCTGCATGTAGGTGTTTACAGCATGTAGGTGTTTAGAGCCTTACACTTTCCTCTTCTAACTGCCTTTGCTGCATCCTGCAAGTTTTGGTATCCTGTATTTCCATTTGTATTTGTCTCAAGACAGTTTTTTCTCTTTTCTTTCTTCTTTGACCCACTGGTTGTTTGGGAATGCATTGTTTAATTCTATATGGATGGGAATTTTCCAGTTTGGCCCCTGTTATTGATTTCCAGTTACATACCATTGTGCTTGGGAATTACAGATGATATATCATGTCGATCTTTTTTAGTGAATTAAGTCTTGGTTTGTGGTTTAACATATAATCTGTTATAAAGAATGTTGCACATGCACTTGAGAATGTGCATTCTGCTGCTGCTGGATGGAATATTCTTCATGTGTCTATAAGGTCCATTTGGTCTGTAGTGTTGTTCAAATATGCTACTGTTCAAATTGCATGTTAAGTTTTATTGCTACAATAAAGCCAAAACAAGAACAAGGAGACATAAGAAAATTTTAGGAGGTGTTGCACCTGTCTCTTACCTTGATTGTGGGGATGGTATTGGGGTGTTTGCATGTGTCCAAATGTATCAAATTATGCACATTAAGTATGTGCTGTTCTTCACCTATCAATTACACCTATATCAAGCTGTTAAAAATAGTAACTATTCCTGATCCCTAGCAGACTTCCAACACAAAGAAGGGTATCATCCACTCTGATTAAACACTGAGGAAATGTCACCTCTGTACACCTCATGGCATAATACAAGCTGAGCTCCAATATTATGATGGCCACAATTTCCTTACCTTTTCTGTTTCTCACCCTGTCCTTCCTAACACTACCAGTTCCTAATATTCTTCTCAGAAAAGAACACTTGATTCATGGCTACCCATTGCCCCTCCCTCCTCCACCCCAGCAACATGTGCCTTTTTATTGTTGCTTTTATTTAAACCAATCTGCCTGCTTCTGTTAAAGTTCACAAGCAATTTATAACTTGATTTGTAGTCACAGCCACACGGCTCTGCTCAGGGACTTTGCCCTTTTTCCTCTCCTGAAATTTCAAAGTATCATTTGACTATATAGAACAAAACATATCCCTTTTGAAACAGACAAAAAGAACAGTGGTCTCTCAAGTCCTCAAATTGGGACAAATCCAAACCAACAGAGGGCAGACTAGGAGGGTGTAGCGTCTGCATGGGCAAACAAGGGCATTGCACGGGCCCAGCGCCAGCCAGTAAAGCCGACCGGCCGGCCAGCAGTTCTGGGTGGATTTATCCCTCAAGAGGGAAAATCAGTTCAAAAGCACCTGCAAGAAGAGCCGTGGCCTCTCCAGAGAGCCTGAAAGGCAGAGGGAGCTCACCTCCTCACTGATGCAGAAGAGGCGCAGTGGCCATTTGCAGGACCCGAATGCAAGTGTTCCATAGTTGTCTCCCATTTGTTTCCCCAAGTGCAAACTCTTCCAACCGCTGCCACACCATTCCTCTGGATATAAGGCAATGTCATAGCTGAACGGTGACCACTGCAAAGTGTCATCTTTTGTTAGCAAGTGCAATTTCACACGTACCACCTAGTCCAACTTCTTTGTGGTTCACCAATTCCTTAGTGACTACAGAAAATCCACTCTTCTGATATTACAAGAAACTAGTTTCATATTAAGTCTGGGTTCATCAGTGAGTGCCAATATTTCAATTCTGGAGCCTCAGTTATTCTTTTTTTTTTTTAATATTTTTATTTATTCTAGGAGAGAGAGAGACAGAGTGAGCAGGGGAGGGTCAGAGAGAGAGGGAGTCACAGACTGAAACAGGCTCCAGGCTCTGAGCTGGCAGTCAGCACAGGGCCCGACGCGGGGCTCGAACCCACGAACTGCGAGATCATGACCTGAGCAAAAGTCGGACGCTTAACCGACTAATCCACCCGTGCGCCCCTGGAGCCTCAGTTATTCTAAACCATGCGGTTTTCTAGATAGCTGAAGGCTTGTTACTTGAAGCTCAAATACTTAGTTTTGATCATTTACTATATAAATATTCTGAAACACAGTGTACTCTTCCCTGTCTTCGTAAAAATGAGAAATCTGAATGGAGGTTAACCATTTCTCACCGCCTTAGGGTACTGACTATGAATACTAGTTATTACACTTGAAAGCAATATAATTTCAGCTCTTGTAGGGTACCGATACATATACAGGGTTATTTCCCCCAGATAGCTTTGAGGTATGTTTCAATAGTTTTCCCACATTCTATTCACTAACAATTATCACTACTTACTTCAGTCAACGTCCCAGCCTTAAGAAACTTTTCTTATTTCTCATTCTGTGCCTCTAATGTAGTGTACACTTAGAAATGAGAAAACATGGGTCACCTGGGTGGCTCAGTCGGTTAAGCGTCTGACTTCAGCTCAGGTCATGATCTTGCAGTTCATGGGTTCAAGCCTCACGTTGGGCTCTCTGCTGACAGCTCAGAGCCTGGAGCCTGCTTTACATTCTGTGTCTCCCTCTCTCTCTGACCCTCCCCCTGTTCACGCTGTCTCTCTCTTTCTTTCAGAAATAAATAAAACATTAAAAAAATTATAAAAAGATTTTTTAAAAAGCTGGAAGATTCAGCTTTAAAAATATTTTAAAATTTTAAAAAATGGGAAAACCCACATTTGTTACAATAGTAGTTGAAATAAGATAAAGAGGTACTAAATACAGTCAAGAGAAATTGTACTATCAGTGAAATTCATCAACTTTATTGGACATCACAACCTCTCTTTTGGCCACTTCTATGTCCTTTTGATTAGTGATGGGTTACTACTGACTACATTCTCCATAAGTGAGATTTCTAGTTTGGTGAAGTGTTACTATATTTTCGTTTATCTTGGCATATTTCAAAGATTAGATATTTTGTTTTGTTTCTTTTGTGCTTTTGTCGTTCCAGGTAACTCCTCTGATCTATTAATGAAAAAATATCATGAAATTTGATTTGTGTCTGTACTGGCATAATTATTTATATTTTAAAACAAAATAATTCTTGTGAGATATTAATGTTTAGAAAATGACTTGTGCAGGGGCACCTGGGTGGCTCAGTCGGTTAAGTGTCCAACTTTGGCTCAGGTCATGATCTCATGACCCGTTCGAGCCCCCCGTCAGGCTCTGTGCTGACAGCTCAGAGTCTGGAGCTGCTTCAGATTCTGTGTCTTCCTCTTGCTCTCTGCCCCTCCCTCGCTCACTCTCTGTCCCTGTCTCTCAAAAATAAATAAACAAAAATTTTTTTTTTTAATTTAAAAACAAAAGAAAATGACTTATGCAAAGACCCTTTTTTCCTTCCATCACATTTGATCTAATCAAGAGTCACAGATCTGAATTAAGAAATTCATGCTAAGTGAAATAAATCATACGGAGAACAATACCATATGATTTCACTCAGATGTGGAATCTAAAAAACAAATGAATACACAAACACAAAGCAGACTCAGACCTATAAATACAGAAAACAAACTGAAGGATGCCAGAGGGAAGGAGGCTGGGGGGCTGGGCAAAGTCGGTGAAGGAGAGAGAGAGATCTAGGCTTCTAGCTATGGAATGAATGTCATGGGAATAAAATACACAGCATAAGGGAGCAGAGTCAATGACACTGTAATGGCGGTGTGTGGTGACAGACCGTGGGACTTGTGGTGAGCACAGCACAAAGTAGACAGACATGCTGAATCACTAAGTTGTACACCTCAAAGTAATGTAACATTGTGTGTCAATTGTATTAAAAAAATTTTTTTTAAAGAAAAGAAAGTGCATTTTGCTGGTGATAGCTTTTGCTATTCTGAGCTAGTTTAAAAAACAATATATATATTTTTCCTTCACTCACCTTATTCTCAATGGAAAATATTGTACAAACCTAGTATGTTAATTTCCCTTTTTTATCCATAATACTACCTTTTTAAAAAAAAATTTTAATGTTTTATTTATTTCTGAGAGAGAGTGAGAGATAGCGTGAACACAGAAGGGTCAGAGAAAGAGGGAGAACCAGATTCTGAAGCAGGCTCCAGGCTCTGAGCTGGCTGTCAGCACAGAGCCCAACGCAGGGCTTGAGCCCATGAACCGTGAGATCATGACCTGAGCCGAAGTCAGATGCTTAACCGACCGAGCCACCCAGGCACCCCCATAATATTATCTTATAGAACTTGTTTTATCAATTTTTTACATGATCTCTCTCAAACCACAAGACTGTCCCTAAATGATGCAAAACAGAGTTAACATTTTGTATCATTTTTTTCTTTCTTAGGGACATAAAGATAACTTTTAAATGGAAAGATACTAAAATAAAGGTTTAATAGGGGCGCCCGAGTGGCTCAGTTGGTTAAGTGTCCAACTTTAGCTCAGGGCATGATCTCATGGTTCATGAGTTCGAGCCCCACTCTGGACTCTGTGCTGACAGCTCAGAGCCTGCAGCTTGCCGTGAATTCTGTGTTTCCCTCTCTCTCTGCTCCTCTCCTGCTTGTGCTGTCTCTCGAAAATGAATAAACGTTAAAAAATAGTTAAAAAATAAAATGAAAATGTAACGGATTTTTCTATACTTAAATGCCCAACAACTAGAACAATGATGATATTGGTTTTTATTTCATGATATCAGATTATAAATGTTCGTTTTTTTTCCTAATGGCCACATTCTTCCATCCATATGTGTGTACAGGTATGTTTGTGTTGCATGGGAGGTATGTGTGAGCTTAGAGTTGGATAGGATTTTTGCTAATATCAACTACTATATAGCTGTATTTAGAGGTAGAATATTATGTGAGAAAGAGTAGGTTTTGGAGACACATAAACCTGGATTCATATACCCACTGTCCATATATTAACCATGACCTTGGACAGGTCACATGATCTCTCTAAGCCTCACTTTTGCATCATCTGTGAAATGTGGATAATAATACATACCTTGAAGGATTTGGGAGATTAGAAGTGATATGTCACACAGAAAACACTAGATATATAGTAATTACTATGGTCCTTGCCATCATAGTATCTAACTGGGAAACCAGATAAAACTCAACTCAAACCTCAGCTGTTCTACCTACTAGCTGTGTGATCTAGGTCATGTTAAACTGAACATTTATGAGCCTAAGTTTATCAACTGGAAAAAGATTATACTTAGTTCTTATTCTTCTCATTACGAAGATCAAATGAGATAATATATATAAAGAGCCTCTTATGGTGCTTGGTTCTGGTTCAGCTCTCTCAAAGAATTACTTTTTTCTCTACTCTCTTTTGAGGGTCAGATGAAAGAGGGATTAAGACTGGATCTAACCAAGGCTTTATTATCATTGCCTGTCCTGCAGTGACCATTGGTGAAGTCTTTTTGTTTTCTGTCTTTTTGGGAAAAAGAAGATGCATGGAGTGATAGGATGATGATGGAAAAACACAGACTTAGGGGCTTATTTATTGGCTCCAATGCCTGGAAACATTTGATGACATGTACCACGTGCAGAAATCTTTGCGTGTTTTCGAGCTGCAACACTTAATTCAAAAATTGTATTCAACTTACGATGGGTTTTAGGAATGCATAAAGATTAGGTTTCTGCCCTTACATCCTTAGCCCCAGGTACCTCTTTATTTGATCCACAGAAGAATCTGGTCATCAACCAAAAGACGGTGCCCAGCGTGGGTTTACATTTTTCAGTTCAAACAGTCCTATCTTTCAGCCAGGGAGACTTTTATTTCATCAAGTTTAGTTTTAGGTTATTAAGTGGTGGAGTAGGAACAGGACATCCATTAAGTGATTATAAATTAAATGGGTAGAAAAATATGTACTGTAAAATTCTCCCTCTCGGCCCGCCACTCCCCAGCAAACGACATTACAGTTTCCTATGTAACCCTGGAGGGAACTTTAAGAAGCTGGTCTTCACTCCTCCTGTTTCTTTTTTCTATTATTTTCTAAAAAGTATGCAATGAACAGTTAGAAAAACGTGTGCATCTTGCCCAAGGTAAAGAGCCAGAGATGGTGGATGCTATTGAAATGCCCAGAAT
>JAESUZ010000870.1:0-25652 GCA_017311185.1 Proteles cristata cristata
GGTCACCACGTGCCCGTGATGCCAGGTGTCCGCATCACGCCAGTGTGCCCCGCTCGCGGGCTGTCGTGCGGGGGCGGCACGACCGCGCCCCCTTGCGGCTGGAGGCCGCGGCGGCCCCGGTCTTGCCAGGCATCTCCGCAGACCGCGCAGGCGCCCTGTCTCTTGAGGAGGACGCCGAGGCGCTAGTCCCTCCCCGAAGGGCCCCCACCCCCCCCGCCCTCGGCTCTGACGCGACCCCTCCGCACTTGTCCAGTGGGAGCCCCTGGGTCACGTCAGTCCCGCGTCTCCGGGGCACCGCGGCTGCACCGTGCCCTCCAGGCCCTCGCCGCCCAGGACGGTCCCTGCTTCGGCGCCGAGAGCGTTGTGTGTGCCCCGGGCAGCCCCGACGCCCTGCCGCTTCCGCGGTGGGTAGAGCGGGCGGACGCCTTGTGCGGCGGGACTCGCCGCTGCGGCGGCCCACAGGGACGAGGAGAGCTACCCAGGAGACGTCGTCGTCACGGCCGCGAGAGGGGCCGCGGGGAGAGCGCAAGCCGCCGGGGCAGGACAGTCCTTCGGGCTAGGGTGCCCCGTGTGTCTCTGTGAGGCAGGCGTCGCTTGGCAGTCGAGACGTGCGATGTGCGCCTGAGAGCTCTGCCCCGGAGCCAGCGCCACTGGAATGGAGATCGGAGTGAGGTGCGGCACGGAGGATGTCGAGAAAGGAGGTTGTGCAAAGGGCCTGTGGCACCAGTGGTTTGGGGGTGTGAGAGAGGCCAGCGTCCCAGAGCGTGGCCAGTGACAGAGAGGTACTAGAGTGCAGACCGGACGGCCGGGCAAGGCCCCTGGTGAAGAGAGCCTGCGATCTGGAGAGTGTCGTCAAGGCCACTCGCTAGCTGCACACACAGTTGGAAAGGCCTTGGCCCTTTCTGTCGTGCATCTCTGCCGTGCACAGGAGCACCCGGAGCCAGGCACGCACACGACGCGGGTGTGGCAGCTAGCCGAATCGAAGAAGAGTTCAGCTCTCTGTTCCAAGTCCCCCGCGCCCACTCTGAAAGCAGGTGTGTTCCCGCAGTGACGAAACGGATCTCCTCGAGTCCACTGAGGGCGGCAATAATTGTGCGTCCCCACCACTGCCGCCTGAAAGCACGAGGCGTCAAGCAGCAAAGGACAATTTGGGGGTGTCTTCGTGGGAACGGGCTGACAGCCTCAGTCCAGCGGGTTCCTCTTGTAGTTGCTTGCGGGTGGCCAGGCCACCGTGGGTCCCTGGAGCCAAGACAGGGCCCGCACAGTGGCAGCAGTCCGAGTGGTCACACGGGTACCTGCGAACCGACCTCCCGTCGTCCACGGTACCCCGTGATTCCGGGCAGCAGCTTGGCCCGGGCTCCCCCGTGTACCGGGGGCGCGGGACCCGGGCTCTACCGTCACCCGAGCGCACCAGGACACCGTGCTCCAGCGGACTCGGGCTCCCCGGTCACGCGAGGGCGTGGGGTCCCGGATTCCCCCGTCCCCCAAGGGCGCGTGCCCTCGTGCTCCCCCTTGACCCAAGCGCACGGCGACCCGCGCTACCCTGTCGCCCAAGTGCGCACCAGCCGGGCTCCCATCACCCGAGGACGCGTGACCCGGGTTCCCTGCCACCCAAGCGCTCATGACGCGGACCCCCCTCAGCCAGGTGCGCGTGACCCGGGCCCCGCGGCTCCCAAGTGCGTGTGTTCCTGGCTCCCTGGTGTCCTGGGTTCTGCCAGCCCGCAGTGCGCGCGCCCCGGGCTTCGCGGGAACCAGTGCTCGCCCCGGGGGGGCCCGGAGTCACCCGAGGGTGGGTGATGCCGGGCTTGCCGGTCACCGACGTGCGCGTGATACCGTGATTGCCCGTGACCACGTGCGCGTGCCTCGGACTGCCCGTCAACCGTAGTGCGTGTGGTCCCAGGTTCGCCGCTCGGCAAGCGCGCGCGATCCCGGGCACCCATGTCAGCCAAGTGCGCGCGACCCGGGCTCCGCTGTCACCGGCGTGCGAGCGGCCCCGGGCCCCCTGTCGCACAGCGCGCGTGTTGTCGCGCTCCCCCACTCCCCATGTGGACGCGACCGCACGCTCCGCGGTCACCACGTGCCCGTGATGCCAGGTGTCCGCATCACGCCAGTGTGCCCCGCTCGCGGGCTGTCGTGCGGGGGCGGCACGACCGCGCCCCCGTGCGGCTGGAGGCCGCGGCGGCCCCGGTCTTGCCAGGCATCTCCGCAGACCGCGCAGGCGCCCTGTCTCTTGAGGAGGACGCCGAGGCGCTAGTCCCTCCCCGAAGGGCCCCCACCCCCCACGCCCTCGGCTCTGCACGCGACCCCTCCGCACTGTGCCCGTGGGAGCCCCTGGGTCACGTCAGTCCCGCGTCTCCGGGGCACCGCGGCTGCACCGTGCCCTCCAGGCCCTCGCCGCCCAGGACGGTCCCTGCTTCGGCGCCGAGAGCGTTGTGTGTGCCCCGGGCTGCCCCGACGCCCTGCCGCTCCCGCGGTGGGTAGAGCGGGCGGACGCCTGGTGCGGCGGGACTCGCCGCTGCGGCGGCCCACAGGGACGAGGAGAGCTACCAAGGAGACGTCGTCGTCACGGCCGCGAGAGGGGCCGCGGGGAGAGCGCAAGCCGCCGGGGCAGGACAGTCCTTCGGGCTAGGGTGCCCCGTGTGTCTCTGTGAGGCAGGCGTCGCTTGGCAGTCGAGACGTGCGATGTGCGCCTGAGAGCTCTGCCCCGGAGCCAGCGCCACTGGAATGGAGATCGGAGTGAGGTGCGGCACGGAGGATGTCGAGAAAGGAGGTTGTGCAAAGGGCCTGTGGCACCAGTGGTTTGGGGGTGTGAGAGAGGCCAGCGTCCCAGAGCGTGGCCAGTGACAGAGAGGTACTAGAGTGCAGACCGGACGGCCGGGCAAGGCCCCCTGGTGAAGAGAGTCTGCGATCTGGAGAGTGTCGTCAAGGCCACTCGCTAGCTGCACACACAGTTGGAAAGGCCTTGGCCCTTTCTGTCGTGCATCTCTGCCGTGCACAGGAGCACCCGGAGCCAGGCACGCACACGACGCGGGTGTGGCAGCTAGCCGAATCGAAGAAGAGTTCAGCTCTCTGTTCCAAGTCCCCCCGCGCCCACTCTGAAAGCAGGTGTGTTCCCGCAGTGACGAAACGGATCTCCTCGAGTCCACTGAGGGCGGCAATAATTGTGCGTCCCCACCACTGCCGCCTGAAAGCACGAGGCGTCAAGCAGCAAAGGACAATTTGGGGGTGTCTTCGTGGGAACGGGCTGACAGCCTCAGTCCAGCGGGTTCCTCTTGTAGTTGCTTGCGGGTGGCCAGGCCACCGTGGGTCCCTGGAGCCAAGACAGGGCCCGCACAGTGGCAGCAGTCCGAGTGGTCACACGGGTACCTGCGAACCGACCTCCCGTCGTCCACGGTACCCCGTGATTCCGGGCAGCAGCTTGGCCCGGGCTCCCCCGTGTACCGGGGGCGCGGGACCCGGGCTCTACCGTCACCCGAGCGCACCAGGACACCGTGCTCCAGCGGACTCGGGCTCCCCGGTCACGCGAGGGCGTGGGGTCCCGGATTCCCCCGTCCCCCAAGGGCGCGTGCCCTCGTGCTCCCCCTTGACCCAAGCGCACGGCGACCCGCGCTACCCCGTCGCCCAAGTGCGCACCAGCCGGGCTCCCATCACCCGAGGACGCGTGACCCGGGTTCCCTGCCACCCAAGCGCTCATGACGCGGACCCCCTCAGCCAGGTGCGCGTGACCCGGGCCCCGCGGCTCCCAAGTGCGTGTGTTCCTGGCTCCCTGGTGTCCTGGGTTCTGCCAGCCCGCAGTGCGCGCGCCCCGGGCTTCGCGGGAACCAGTGCTCGCCCCGGGGGGGCCCGGAGTCACCCGAGGGTGGGTGATGCCGGGCTTGCCGGTCACCGACGTGCGCGTGATACCGTGATTGCCCGTGACCACGTGCGCGTGCCTCGGACTGCCCGTCAACCGTAGTGCGTGTGGTCCCAGGTTCGCCGCTCGGCAAGCGCGCGCGATCCCGGGCACCCATGTCAGCCAAGTGCGCGCGACCCGGGCTCCGCTGTCACCGGCGTGCGAGCGGCCCCGGGCCCCCTGTCGCACAGCGCGCGTGTTGTCGCGCTCCCCCACTCCCCATGTGGACGCGACCGCACGCTCCGCGGTCACCACGTGCCCGTGATGCCAGGTGTCCGCATCACGCCAGTGTGCCCCGCTCGCGGGCTGTCGTGCGGGGGCGGCACGACCGCGCCCCCTTGCGGCTGGAGGCCGCGGCGGCCCCGGTCTTGCCAGGCATTTCCGCAGACCGCGCAGGCGCCCTGTCTCTTGAGGAGGACGCCGAGGCGCTAGTCCCTCCCCGAAGGGCCCCCACCCCACGCCCTCGGCTCTGCACGCGACCCCTCCGCACTGTGCCCGTGGGAGCCCCTGGGTCACGTCAGTCCCGCGTCTCCGGGGCACCGCGGCTGCACCGTGCCCTCCAGGCCCTCGCCGCCCAGGACGGTCCCTGCTTCGGCGCCGAGAGCGTTGTGTGTGCCCCGGGCTGCGGCGACGCCCTGCCGCTCCCGCGGTGGGTAGAGCGGGCGGACGCCTGGTGCGGCGGGACTCGCCGCTGCGGCGGCCCACAGGGACGAGGAGAGCTACCAAGGAGACGTCGTCGTCACGGCCGCGAGAGGGGCCGCGGGGAGAGCGCAAGCCGCCGGGGCAGGACAGTCCTTCGGGCTAGGGTGCCCCGTGTGTCTCTGTGAGGCAGGCGTCGCTTGGCAGTCGAGACGTGCGATGTGCGCCTGAGAGCTCTGCCCCGGAGCCAGCGCCACTGGAATGGAGATCGGAGTGAGGTGCGGCACGGAGGATGTCGAGAAAGGAGGTTGTGCAAAGGGCCTGTGGCCCCAGTGGTTTGGGGGTGTGAGAGAGGCCAGCGTCCCAGAGCGTGGCCAGTGACAGAGAGGTACTAGAGTGCAGACCGGACGGCCGGGCAAGGCCCCCTGGTGAAGAGAGCCTGCGATCTGGAGAGTGTCGTCAAGGCCACTCGCTAGCTGCACACACAGTTGGAAAGGCCTTGGCCCTTTCTGTCGTGCATCTCTGCCGTGCACAGGAGCACCCGGAGCCAGGCACGCACACGACGTGGGTGTGGCAGCTAGCCGCTGCCTCGGCCCACAGGGACGAGGAGAGCTACCAAGGAGACGTCGTCGTCACGGCCGCGAGAGGGGCCGCGGGGAGAGCGCAAGCCGCCGGGGCAGGACAGTCCTTCGGGCTAGGGTGCCCCGTGTGTCTCTGTGAGGCAGGCGTCGCTTGGCAGTCGAGACGTGCGATGTGCGCCTGAGAGCTCTGCCCCGGAGCCAGCGCCACTGGAATGGAGATCGGAGTGAGGTGCGGCACGGAGGATGTCGAGAAAGGAGGTTGTGCAAAGGGCCTGTGGCACCAGTGGTTTGGGGGTGTGAGAGAGGCCAGCGTCCCAGAGCGTGGCCAGTGACAGAGGTACTAGAGTGCAGACCGGACGGCCGGGCAAGGCCCCCTGGTGAAGAGAGCCTGCGATCTGGAGAGTGTCATCAAGGCCACTCGCTAGCTGCACACACAGTTGGAAAGGCCTTGGCCCTTTCTGTCGTGCATCTCTGCCGTGCACAGGAGCACCCGGAGCCAGGCACGCACACGACGCGGGTGTGGCAGCTAGCCGAATCGAAGAAGAGTTCAGCTCTCTGTTCCAAGTCCCCCGCGCCCACTCTGAAAGCAGGTGTGTTCCCGCAGTGACGAAACGGATCTCCTCGAGTCCACTGAGGGCGGCAATAATTGTGCGTCCCCACCACTGCCGCCTGAAAGCACGAGGCGTCAAGCAGCAAAGGACAATTTGGGGGTGTCTTCGTGGGAACGGGCTGACAGCCTCAGTCCAGCGGGTTCCTCTTGTAGTTGCTTGCGGGTGGCCAGGCCACCGTGGGTCCCTGGAGCCAAGACAGGGCCCGCACAGTGGCAGCAGTCCGAGTGGTCACACGGGTACCTGCGAACCGACCTCCCGTCGTCCACGTACCCCGTGATTCCGGGCAGCAGCTTGGCCCGGGCTCCCCCGTGTACCGGGGGCGCGGGACCCGGGCTCTACCGTCACCCGAGCGCACCAGGACACCGTGCTCCAGCGGACTCGGGCTCCCCGGTCACGCGAGGGCGTGGGGTCCCGGATTCCCCCGTCCCCCAAGGGCGCGTGCCCTCGTGCTCCCCCTTGACCCCAGCGCACGGCGACCCGCGCTACCCCGTCGCCCAAGTGCGCACCAGCCGGGCTCCCATCACCCGAGGACGCGTGACCCGGGTTCCCTGCCACCCAAGCGCTCATGACGCGGACCCCCCTCAGCCAGGTGCGCGTGACCCGGGCCCCGCGGCTCCCAAGTGCGTGTGTTCCTGGCTCCCTGGTGTCCTGGGTTCTGCCAGCCCGCAGTGCGCGCGCCCCGGGCTTCGCGGGAACCAGTGCTCGCCCCGGGGAGGCCCGGAGTCACCCGAGGGTGGGTGATGCCGGGCTTGCCGGTCACCGACGTGCGCGTGATACCGTGATTGCCCGTGACCACGTGCGCGTGCCTCGGACTGCCCGTCAACCGTAGTGCGTGTGGTCCCAGGTTCGCCGCTCGGCAAGCGCGCGCGATCCCGGGCACCCATGTCAGCCAAGTGCGCGCGACCCGGGCTCCGCTGTCACCGGCGTGCGAGCGGCCCCGGGCCCCCTGTCGCACAGCGCGCGTGTTGTCGCGCTCCCCCACTCCCCATGTGGACGCGACCGCACGCTCCGCGGTCACCACGTGCCCGTGATGCCAGGTGTCCGCATCACGCCAGTGTGCCCCGCTCGCGGGCTGTCGTGCGGGGGCGGCACGACCGCGCCCCCTTGCGGCTGGAGGCCGCGGCGGCCCCGGTCTTGCCAGGCATCTCCGCAGACCGCACAGGCGCCCTGTCTCTTGAGGAGGACGCCGAGGCGCTAGTCCCTCCCCGAAGGGCCCCCACCCCCCACGCCCTCGGCTCTGCACGCGACCCCTCCGCACTTGTCCAGTGGGAGCCCCTGGGTCACGTCAGTCCCGCGTCTCCGGGGCACCGCGGCTGCACCGTGCCCTCCAGGCCCTCGCCGCCCAGGACGGTCCCTGCTTCGGCGCCGAGAGCGTTGTGTGTGCCCCGGGCTGCCCCGACGCCCTGCCGCTCCCGCGGTGGGTAGAGCGGGCGGACGCCTGGTGCGGCGGGACTCGCCGCTGCGGCGGCCCACAGGGACGAGGAGAGCTACCCAGGAGACGTCGTCGTCACGGCCGCGAGAGGGGCCGCGGGGAGAGCGCAAGCCGCCGGGGCAGGACAGTCCTTCGGGCTAGGGTGCCCCGTGTGTCTCTGTGAGGCAGGCGTCGCTTGGCAGTCGAGACGTGCGATGTGCGCCTGAGAGCTCTGCCCCGGAGCCAGCGCCACTGGAATGGAGATCGGAGTGAGGTGCGGCACGGAGGATGTCGAGAAAGGAGGTTGTGCAAAGGGCCTGTGGCCCCAGTGGTTTGGGGGTGTGAGAGAGGCCAGCGTCCCAGAGCGTGGCCAGTGACAGAGAGGTACTAGAGTGCAGACCGGACGGCCGGGCAAGGCCCCCTGGTGAAGAGAGCCTGCGATCTGGAGAGTGTCGTCAAGGCCACTCGCTAGCTGCACACACAGTTGGAAAGGCCTTGGCCCTTTCTGTCGTGCATCTCTGCCGTGCACAGGAGCACCCGGAGCCAGGCACGCACACGACGCGGGTGTGGCAGCTAGCCGAATCGAAGAAGAGTTCAGCTCTCTGTTCCAAGTCCCCCGCGCCCACTCTGAAAGCAGGTGTGTTCCCGCAGTGACGAAACGGATCTCCTCGAGTCCACTGAGGGCGGCAATAATTGTGCGTCCCCACCACTGCCGCCTGAAAGCACGAGGCGTCAAGCAGCAAAGGACAATTTGGGGGTGTCTTCGTGGGAACGGGCTGACAGCCTCAGTCCAGCGGGTTCCTCTTGTAGTTGCTTGCGGGTGGCCAGGCCACCGTGGGTCCCTGGAGCCAAGACAGGGCCCGCACAGTGGCAGCAGTCCGAGTGGTCACACGGGTCCCTGCGAACCGACCTCCCGTCGTCCACGGTACCCCGTGATTCCGGGCAGCAGCTTGGCCCGGGCTCCCCCGTGTACCGGGGGCGCGGGACCCGGGCTCTACCGTCACCCGAGCGCACCAGGACACCGTGCTCCAGCGGACTCGGGCTCCCCGGTCACGCGAGGGCGTGGGGTCCCGGATTCCCCCGTCCCCCAAGGGCGCGTGCCCTCGTGCTCCCCCTTGACCCCAGCGCACGGCGACCCGCGCTACCCCGTCGCCCAAGTGCGCACCAGCCGGGCTCCCATCACCCGAGGACGCGTGACCCGGGTTCCCTGCCACCCAAGCGCTCATGACGCGGACCCCCCTCAGCCAGGTGCGCGTGACCCGGGCCCCGCGGCTCCCAAGTGCGTGTGTTCCTGGCTCCCTGGTGTCCTGGGTTCTGCCAGCCCGCAGTGCGCGCGCCCCGGGCTTCGCGGGAACCAGTGCTCGCCCCGGTGGGGCCCGGAGTCACCCGAGGGTGGGTGATGCCGGGCTTGCCGGTCACCGACGTGCGCGTGATACCGTGATTGCCCGTGACCACGTGCGCGTGCCTCGGACTGCCCGTCAACCGTAGTGCGTGTGGTCCCAGGTTCGCCGCTCGGCAAGCGCGCGCGATCCCGGGCACCCATGTCAGCCAAGTGCGCGCGACCCGGGCTCCGCTGTCACCGGCGTGCGAGCGGCCCCGGGCCCCCTGTCGCACAGCGCGCGTGTTGTCGCGCTCCCCCACTCCCCATGTGGACGCGACCGCACGCTCCGCGGTCACCACGTGCCCGTGATGCCAGGTGTCCGCATCACGCCAGTGTGCCCCGCTCGCGGGCTGTCGTGCGGGGGCGGCACGACCGCGCCCCCTTGCGGCTGGAGGCCGCGGCGGCCCCGGTCTTGCCAGGCATCTCCGCAGACCGCGCAGGCGCCCTGTCTCTTGAGGAGGACGCCGAGGCGCTAGTCCCTCCCCGAAGGGCCCCCACCCCCCACGCCCTCGGCTCTGCACGCGACCCCTCCGCACTGGGCCCGTGGGAGCCCCTGGGTCACGTCAGTCCCGCGTCTCCGGGGCACCGCGGCTGCACCGTGCCCTCCAGGCCCTCGCCGCCCAGGACGGTCCCTGCTTCGGCGCCGAGAGCGTTGTGTGTGCCCCGGGCTGCCCCGACGCCCTGCCGCTCCCGCGGTGGGTAGAGCGGGCGGACGCCTGGTGCGGCGGGACTCGCCGCTGCGGCGGCCCACAGGGACGAGGAGAGCTACCAAGGAGACGTCGTCGTCACGGCCGCGAGAGGGGCCGCGGGGAGAGCGCAAGCCGCCGGGGCAGGACAGTCCTTCGGGCTAGGGTGCCCCGTGTGTCTCTGTGAGGCAGGCGTCGCTTGGCAGTCGAGACGTGCGATGTGCGCCTGAGAGCTCTGCCCCGGAGCCAGCGCCACTGGAATGGAGATCGGAGTGAGGTGCGGCACGGAGGATGTCGAGAAAGGAGGTTGTGCAAAGGGCCTGTGGCACCAGTGGTTTGGGGGTGTGAGAGAGGCCAGCGTCCCAGAGCGTGGCCAGTGACAGAGGTACTAGAGTGCAGACCGGACGGCCGGGCAAGGCCCCCTGGTGAAGAGAGCCTGCGATCTGGAGAGTGTCGTCAAGGCCACTCGCTAGCTGCACACACAGTTGGAAAGGCCTTGGCCCTTTCTGTCGTGCATCTCTGCCGTGCACAGGAGCACCCGGAGCCAGGCACGCACACGACGCGGGTGTGGCAGCTAGCCGCTGCCTCGGCCCACAGGGACGAGGAGAGCTACCAAGGAGACGTCGTCGTCACGGCCGCGAGAGGGGCCGCGGGGAGAGCGCAAGCCGCCGGGGCAGGACAGTCCTTCGGGCTAGGGTGCCCCGTGTGTCTCTGTGAGGCAGGCGTCGCTTGGCAGTCGAGACGTGCGATGTGCGCCTGAGAGCTCTGCCCCGGAGCCAGCGCCACTGGAATGGAGATCGGAGTGAGGTGCGGCACGGAGGATGTCGAGAAAGGAGGTTGTGCAAAGGGCCTGTGGCACCAGTGGTTTGGGGGTGTGAGAGAGGCCAGCGTCCCAGAGCGTGGCCAGTGACAGAGAGGTACTAGAGTGCAGACCGGACGGCCGGGCAAGGCCCCCTGGTGAAGAGAGCCTGCGATCTGGAGAGTGTCGTCAAGACCACTCGCTAGCTGCACACACAGTTGGAAAGGCCTTGGCCCTTTCTGTCGTGCATCTCTGCCGTGCACAGGAGCACCCGGAGCCAGGCACGCACACGACGCGGGTGTGGCAGCTAGCCGAATCGAAGAAGAGTTCAGCTCTCTGTTCCAAGTCCCCCCGCGCCCACTCTGAAAGCAGGTGTGTTCCTGCAGTGACGAAACGGATCTCCTCGAGTCCACTGAGGGCGGCAATAATTGTGCGTCCCCACCACTGCCGCCTGAAAGCACGAGGCGTCAAGCAGCAAAGGACAATTTGGGGGTGTCTTCGTGGGAACGGACTGACAGCCTCAGTCCAGCGGGTTCCTCTTGTAGTTGCTTGCGGGTGGCCAGGCCACCGTGGGTCCCTGGAGCCAAGACAGGGCCCGCACAGTGGCAGCAGTCCGAGTGGTCACACGGGTACCTGCGAACCGACCTCCCGTCGTCCACGGTACCCCGTGATTCCGGGCAGCAGCTTGGCCCGGGCTCCCCCGTGTACCGGGGGCGCGGGACCCGGGCTCTACCGTCACCCGAGCGCACCAGGACACCGTGCTCCAGCGGACTCGGGCTCCCCGGTCACGCGAGGGCGTGGGGTCCCGGATTCCCCCGTCCCCCAAGGGCGCGTGCCCTCGTGCTCCCCCTTGACCCAAGCGCACGGCGACCCGCGCTACCCCGTCGCCCAAGTGCGCACCAGCCGGGCTCCCATCACCCGAGGACGCGTGACCCGGGTTCCCTGCCACCCAAGCGCTCATGACGCGGACCCCCTCAGCCAGGTGCGCGTGACCCGGGCCCCGCGGCTCCCAAGTGCGTGTGTTCCTGGCTCCCTGGTGTCCTGGGTTCTGCCAGCCCGCAGTGCGCGCGCCCCGGGCTTCGCGGGAACCAGTGCTCGCCCCGGGGGGGCCCGGAGTCACCCGAGGGTGGGTGATGCCGGGCTTGCCGGTCACCGACGTGCGCGTGATACCGTGATTGCCCGTGACCACGTGCGCGTGCCTCGGACTGCCCGTCAACCGTAGTGCATGTGGTCCCAGGTTCGCCGCTCGGCAAGCGCGCGCGATCCCGGGCACCCATGTCAGCCAAGTGCGCGCGACCCGGGCTCCGCTGTCACCGGCGTGCGAGCGGCCCCGGGCCCCCTGTCGCACAGCGCGCGTGTTGTCGCGCTCCCCCACTCCCCATGTGGACGCGACCGCACGCTCCGCGGTCACCATGTGCCCGTGATGCCAGGTGTCCGCATCACGCCAGTGTGCCCCGCTCGCGGGCTGTCGTGCGGGGGCGGCACGACCGCGCCCCCTTGCGGCTGGAGGCCGCGGCGGCCCCGGTCTTGCCAGGCATCTCCGCAGACCGCGCAGGCCCTGTCTCTTGAGGAGGACGCCGAGGCGCTAGTCCCTCCCCGAAGGGCCCCCACCCCCCACGCCCTCGGCTCTGACGCGACCCCTCCGCACTTGTCCAGTGGGAGCCCCTGGGTCACGTCAGTCCCGCGTCTCCGGGGCACCGCGGCTGCACCGTGCCCTCCAGGCCCTCGCCGCCCAGGACGGTCCCTGCTTCGGCGCCGAGAGCGTTGTGTGTGCCCCGGGCTGCCCCGACGCCCTGCCGCTCCCGCGGTGGGTAGAGCGGGCGGACGCCTGGTGCGGCGGGACTCGCCGCTGCGGCGGCCCACAGGGACGAGGAGAGCTACCAAGGAGACGTCGTCGTCACGGCCGCGAGAGGGGCCGCGGGGAGAGCGCAAGCCGCCGGGGCAGGACAGTCCTTCGGGCTAGGGTGCCCCGTGTGTCTCTGTGAGGCAGGCGTCGCTTGGCAGTCGAGACGTGCGATGTGCGCCTGAGAGCTCTGCCCCGGAGCCAGCGCCACTGGAATGGAGATCGGAGTGAGGTGCGGCACGGAGGATGTCGAGAAAGGAGGTTGTGCAAAGGGCCTGTGGCACCAGTGGTTTGGGGGTGTGAGAGAGGCCAGCGTCCCAGAGCGTGGCCAGTGACAGAGAGGTACTAGAGTGCAGACCGGACGGCCGGGCAAGGCCCCCTGGTGAAGAGAGCCTGCGATCTGGAGAGTGTCGTCCAGGCCACTCGCTAGCTGCACACACAGTTGGAAAGGCCTTGGCCCTTTCTGTCGTGCATCTCTGCCGTGCACAGGAGCACCCGGAGCCAGGCACGCACACGACGCGGGTGTGGCAGCTAGCCGCTGCGGCGGCCCACAGGGACGAGGAGAGCTACCAAGGAGACGTCGTCGTCACGGCCGCGAGAGGGGCCGCGGGGAGAGCGCAAGCCGCCGGGGCAGGACAGTCCTTCGGGCTAGGGTGCCCCGTGTGTCTCTGTGAGGCAGGCGTCGCTTGGCAGTCGAGACGTGCGATGTGCGCCTGAGAGCTCTGCCCCGGAGCCAGCGCCACTGGAATGGAGATCGGAGTGAGGTGCGGCACGGAGGATGTCGAGAAAGGAGGTTGTGCAAAGGGCCTGTGGCACCAGTGGTTTGGGGGTGTGAGAGAGGCCAGTGTCCCAGAGCGTGGCCAGTGACAGAGAGGTACTAGAGTGCAGACCGGACGGCCGGGCAAGGCCCCCTGGTGACGAGAGCCTGCGATCTGGAGAGTGTCGTCAAGGCCACTCGCTAGCTGCACACACAGTTGGAAAGGCCTTGGCCCTTTCTGTCGTGCATCTCTGCCGTGCACAGGAGCACCCGGAGCCAGGCACGCACACGACGCGGGTGTGGCAGCTAGCCGAATCGAAGAAGAGTTCAGCTCTCTGGTCCAAGTCCCCCCGCGCCCACTCTGAAAGCAGGTGTGTTCCCGCAGTGACGAAACGGATCTCCTCGAGTCCACTGAGGGCGGCAATAATTGTGCGTCCCCACCACTGCCGCCTGAAAGCACGAGGCGTCAAGCAGCAAAGGACAATTTGGGGGTGTCTTCGTGGGAACGGGCTGACAGCCTCAGTCCAGCGGGTTCCTCTTGTAGTTGCTTGCGGGTGGCCAGGCCACCGTGGGTCCCTGGAGCCAAGACAGGGCCCGCACAGTGGCAGCAGTCCGAGTGGTCACACGGGTACCTGCGAACCGACCTCCCGTCGTCCACGGTACCCCGTGATTCCGGGCAGCAGCTTGGCCCGGGCCCCCCCGTGTACCGGGGGCGCGGGACCCGGGCTCTACCGTCACCCGAGCGCACCAGGACACCGTGCTCCAGCGGACTCAGGCTCCCGGTCACGCGGGCGTGGGCGTCCCGGATTCCCCCGTCCCCAGGCGCGATGCTCGTGCTCCCCCTTGGCCAACGCACGGCGACCCGCGCTACCCCGTCGCCCAAGTACGCACAAGCCGAGCTCCCATCACCGAGGCCGTGACCCGGGTTCCCTGCCACCCAGCGCTCATGGCGGACCCCCTCAGCCAGGTGCGCGTGGCCGGGCCCGCTGACTCCCAAGTGCGTGTGTTCCTGGCTCCCTGGTGTCTCTGGGTTCTGCCAGCCCCGCAGTGCGCGCGCCCGGGCCCGCGGGGTGAGTGCTCGCCCGGGGGGGCCGGAGTCACCGGGTGGGTGATCCCAGGCTTCCCCGTCACCCATGTGCGCGTGATCCCTGTTTCTCCATGACCACGTGCGCGTGCCTCGGGCTCCGCGTCACCCCTAGTGCGTGTGGTCCCAGGTTCCCAGTCCCCCAAGTGCACGCGACCCGGGCTCCGCAGTCACCTGAGTGCGCGGCGGCAGGCCCCCTGTCGCCTGCGCGCGTGTTGGCCGCGCTCCCCACTCCCCGTGGGCCCCGCGACCGCACGCAGCTCCTTGATCTCACGTGCCCGTGATGCCAGGTGTGCATCACGCCAGTGTGCCGCTCGCGGGCTGTCGTGCGGGGCGGCACGGCCAGCGCTATGCCGGCTGGAGGCCGCGGCGGCCCCGGTCTTGCCAGGCCTCTCCGCAGACCGCGCAGGCGCCCTGTCTCTTGAGGAGGACGCCGAGGCGCTAGTCCCTCCCCGAAGGGCCCCCACCCCCCACGCCCTCGGCTCTGCACGCGACCCCTCCGCACTGGGCCCGTGGGAGCCCCTGGGTCACGTCAGTCCCGCGTCTCCGGGGCACCGCGGCTGCACCGTGCCCTCCAGGCCCTCGCCGCCCAGGACGGTCCCTGCTTCGGCGCCGAGAGCGTTGTGTGTGCCCCGGGCTGCCCCGACGCCCTGCCGCTCCCGCGGTGGGTAGAGCGGGCGGACGCCTGGTGCGGCGGGACTCGCCGCTGCGGCGGCCCACAGGGACGAGGAGAGCTACCAAGGAGACGTCGTCGTCACGGCCGCGAGAGGGGCCGCGGGGAGAGCGCAAGCCGCCGGGGCAGGACAGTCCTTCGGGCTAGGGTGCCCCGTGTGTCTCTGTGAGGCAGGCGTCGCTTGGCAGTCGAGACGTGCGATGTGCGCCTGAGAGCTCTGCCCCGGAGCCAGCGCCACTGGAATCGAGATCGGAGTGAGGTGCGGCACGGAGGATGTCGAGAAAGGAGGTTGTGCAAAGGGCCTGTGGCACCAGTGGTTTGGGGGTGTGAGAGAGGCCAGCGTCCCAGAGCGTGGCCAGTGACAGAGAGGTACTAGAGTGCAGACCGGACGGCCGGGCAAGGCCCCCTGGTGAAGAGAGCCTGCGATCTGGAGAGTGTCGTCAAGGCCACTCGCTAGCTGCACACACAGTTGGAAGGCCTTGGCCCTTTCTGTCGTGCATCTCTGCCGTGCACAGGAGCACCCGGAGCCAGGCACGCACACGACGCGGGTGTGGCAGCTAGCCGCTGCGGCGGCCCACAGGGACGAGGAGAGCTACCAAGGAGACGTCGTCGTCACGGCCGCGAGAGGGGCCGCGGGGAGAGCGCAAGCTGCCGGGGCAGGACAGTCCTTCGGGCTAGGGTGCCCCGTGTGTCTCTGTGAGGCAGGCGTCGCTTGGCAGTCGAGACGTGCGATGTGCGCCTGAGAGCTCTGCCCCAGAGCCAGCGCCACTGGAATGGAGATCGGAGTGAGGTGCGGCACGGAGGATGTCGAGAAAGGAGGTTGTGCAAAGGCCCTGTGGCCCCAGTGGTTTGGGGGTGTGAGAGAGGCCAGCGTCCCAGAGCGTGGCCAGTGACAGAGAGGTACTAGAGTGCAGACCGGACGGCCGGGCAAGGCCCCCTGGTGAAGAGAGCCTGCGATCTGGAGAGTGTCGTCAAGGCCACTCGCTAGCTGCACACACAGTTGGAAAGGCCTTGGCCCTTTCTGTCGTGCATCTCTGCCGTGCACAGGAGCACCCGGAGCCAGGCACGCACACGACGCGGGTGTGGCAGCTAGCCGCTGCCTCGGCCCACAGGGACGAGGAGAGCTACCAAGGAGACGTCGTCGTCACGGCCGCGAGAGGGGCCGCGGGGAGAGCGCAAGCCGCCGGGGCAGGACAGTCCTTCGGGCTAGGGTGCCCCGTGTGTCTCTGTGAGGCAGGCGTCGCTTGGCAGTCGAGACGTGCGATGTGCGCCTGAGAGCTCTGCCCCGGAGCCAGCGCCACTGGAATGGAGATCGGAGTGAGGTGCGGCACGGAGGATGTCGAGAAAGGAGGTTGTGCAAAGGGCCTGTGGCACCAGTGGTTTGGGGGTGTGAGAGAGGCCAGCGTCCCAGAGCGTGGCCAGTGACAGAGAGGTACTAGAGTGCAGACCGGACGGCCGGGCAAGGCCCCTGGTGAAGAGAGCCTGCGATCTGGAGAGTGTCGTCAAGGCCACTCGCTAGCTGCACACACAGTTGGAAAGGCCTTGGCCCTTTCTGTCGTGCATCTCTGCCGTGCACAGGAGCACCCGGAGCCAGGCACGCACACGACGCGGGTGTGGCAGCTAGCCGAATCGAAGAAGAGTTCAGCTCTCTGTTCCAAGTCCCCCGCGCCCACTCTGAAAGCAGGTGTGTTCCCGCAGTGACGAAACGGATCTCCTCGAGTCCACTGAGGGCGGCAATAATTGTGCGTCCCCACCACTGCCGCCTGAAAGCACGAGGCGTCAAGCAGCAAAGGACAATTTGGGGGTGTCTTCGTGGGAACGGGCTGACAGCCTCAGTCCAGCGGGTTCCTCTTGTAGTTGCTTGCGGGTGGCCAGGCCTCCGTGGGTCCCTGGAGCCAAGACAGGGCCCGCACAGTGGCAGCAGTCCGAGTGGTCACACGGGTACCTGCGAACCGACCTCCCGTCGTCCACGTACCCCGTGATTCCGGGCAGCAGCTTGGCCCGGGCTCCCCCGTGTACCGGGGGCGCGGGACCCGGGCTCTACCGTCACCCGAGCGCACCAGGACACCGTGCTCCAGCGGACTCGGGCTCCCCGGTCACGCGAGGGCGTGGGGTCCCGGATTCCCCCGTCCCCCAAGGGCGCGTGCCCTCGTGCTCCCCCTTGACCCAAGCGCACGGCGACCCGCGCTACCCTGTCGCCCAAGTGCGCACCAGCCGGGCTCCCATCACCCGAGGACGCGTGACCCGGGTTCCCTGCCACCCAAGCGCTCATGACGCGGACCCCCCTCAGCCAGGTGCGCGTGACCCAGGCCCCGCGGCTCCCAAGTGCGTGTGTTCCTGGCTCCCTGGTGTCCTGGGTTCTGCCAGCCCGCAGTGCGCGCGCCCCGGGCTTCGCGGGAACCAGTGCTCGCCCCGGGGAGGCCCGGAGTCACCCGAGGGTGGGTGATGCCGGGCTTGCCGGTCACCGACGTGCGCGTGATACCGTGATTGCCCGTGACCACGTGCGCGTGCCTCGGACTGCCCGTCAACCGTAGTGCGTGTGGTCCCAGGTTCGCCGCTCGGCAAGCGCGCGCGATCCCGGGCACCCATGTCAGCCAAGTGCGCGCGACCCGGGCTCCGCTGTCACCGGCGTGCGAGCGGCCCCGGGCCCCCTGTCGCACAGCGCGCGTGTTGTCGCGCTCCCCCACTCCCCATGTGGACGCGACCGCACGCTCCGCGGTCACCACGTGCCCGTGATGCCAGGTGTCCGCATCACGCCAGTGTGCCCCGCTCGCGGGCTGTCGTGCGGGGGCGGCACGACCGCGCCCCCTTGCGGCTGGAGGCCGCGGCGGCCCGGTCTTGCCAGGCATCTCCGCAGACCGCGCAGGCGCCCTGTCTCTTGAGGAGGACGCCGAGGCGCTAGTCCCTCCCCGAAGGGCCCCCACCCCCCACGCCCTCGGCTCTGCACGCGACCCCTCCGCACTGTGCCCGTGGGAGCCCCTGGGTCACGTCAGTCCCGCGTCTCCGGGGCACCGCGGCTGCACCGTGCCCTCCAGGCCCTCGCCGCCCAGGACGGTCCCTGCTTCGGCGCCGAGAGCGTTGTGTGTGCCCCGGGCTGCCCCGACGCCCTGCCGCTCCCGCGGTGGGTAGAGCGGGCGGACGCCTGGTGCGGCGGGACTCGCCGCTGCGGCGGCCCACAGGGACGAGGAGAGCTACCAAGGAGACGTCGTCGTCACGGCCGCGAGAGGGGCCGCGGGGAGAGCGCAAGCCGCCGGGGCAGGACAGTCCTTCGGGCTAGGGTGCCCCGTGTGTCTCTGTGAGGCAGGCGTCGCTTGGCAGTCGAGACGTGCGATGTGCGCCTGAGAGCTCTGCCCCGGAGCCAGCGCCACTGGAATGGAGATCGGAGTGAGGTGCGGCACGGAGGATGTCGAGAAAGGAGGTTGTGCAAAGGGCCTGTGGCACCAGTGGTTTGGGGGTGTGAGAGAGGCCAGCGTCCCAGAGCGTGGCCAGTGACAGAGAGGTACTAGAGTGCAGACCGGACGGCCGGGCAAGGCCCCCTGGTGAAGAGAGCCTGCGATCTGGAGAGTGTCGTCAAGGCCACTCGCTAGCTGCACACACAGTTGGAAAGGCCTTGACCCTTTCTGTCGTGCATCTCTGCCGTGCACAGGAGCACCCGGAGCCAGGCACGCACACGACGCGGGTGTGGCAGCTAGCCGCTGCGGCGGCCCACAGGGACGAGGAGAGCTACCAAGGAGACGTCGTCGTCACGGCCGCGAGAGGGGCCGCGGGGAGAGCGCAAGCCGCCGGGGCAGGACAGTCCTTCGGGCTAGGGTGCCCCGTGTGTCTCTGTGAGGCAGGCGTCGCTTGGCAGTCGAGACGTGCGATGTGCGCCTGAGAGCTCTGCCCCGGAGCCAGCGCCACTGGAATGGAGATCGGAGTGAGGTGCGGCACGGAGGATGTCGAGAAAGGAGGTTGTGCAAAGGGCCTGTGGCACCAGTGGTTTGGGGGTGTGAGAGAGGCCAGCGTCCCAGAGCGTGGCCAGTGACAGAGAGGTACTAGAGTGCAGACCGGACGGCCGGGCAAGGCCCCCTGGTGAAGAGAGCCTGCGATCTGGAGAGTGTCGTCAAGGCCACTCGCTAGCTGCACACACAGTTGGAAAGGCCTTGGCCCTTTCTGTCGTGCATCTCTGCCGTGCACAGGAGCACCCGGAGCCAGGCACGCACACGACGCGGGTGTGGCAGCTAGCCGAATCGAAGAAGAGTTCAGCTCTCTGTTCCAAGTCCCCCCGCGCCCACTCTGAAAGCAGGTGTGTTCCCGCAGTGACGAAACGGATCTCCTCGAGTCCACTGAGGGCGGCAATAATTGTGCGTCCCCACCACTGCCGCCTGAAAGCACGAGGCGTCAAGCAGCAAAGGACAATTTGGGGGTGTCTTCGTGGGAACGGGCTGACAGCCTCAGTCCAGCGGGTTCCTCTTGTAGTTGCTTGCGGGTGGCCAGGCCACCGTGGGTCCCTGGAGCCAAGACAGGGCCCGCACAGTGGCAGCAGTCCGAGTGGTCACACGGGTACCTGCGAACCGACCTCCCGTCGTCCACGGTACCCCGTGATTCCGGGCAGCAGCTTGGCCCGGGCTCCCCCGTGTACCGGGGGCGCGGGACCCGGGCTCTACCGTCACCCGAGCGCACCAGGACACCGTGCTCCAGCGGACTCGGGCTCCCCGGTCACGCGAGGGCGTGGGGTCCCGGATTCCCCCGTCCCCCAAGGGCGCGTGCCCTCGTGCTCCCCCTTGACCCAAGCGCACGGCGACCCGCGCTACCCCGTCGCCCAAGTGCGCACCAGCCGGGCTCCCATCACCCGAGGACGCGTGACCCGGGTTCCCTGCCACCCAAGCGCTCATGACGCGGACCCCCCTCAGCCAGGTGCGCGTGACCCGGGCCCCGCGGCTCCCAAGTGCGTGTGTTCCTGGCTCCCTGGTGTCCTGGGTTCTGCCAGCCCGCAGTGCGCGCGCCCCGGGCTTCGCGGGAACCAGTGCTCGCCCCGGGGGGGCCCGGAGTCACCCGAGGGTGGGTGATGCCGGGCTTGCCGGTCACCGACGTGCGCGTGATACCGTGATTGCCCGTGACCACGTGCGCGTGCCTCGGACTGCCCGTCAACCGTAGTGCGTGTGGTCCCAGGTTCGCCGCTCGGCAAGCGCGCGCGATCCCGGGCACCCATGTCAGCCAAGTGCGCGCGACCCGGGCTCCGCTGTCACCGGCGTGCGAGCGGCCCCGGGCCCCCTGTCGCACAGCGCGCGTGTTGTCGCGCTCCCCCACTCCCCATGTGGACGCGACCGCACGCTCCGCGGTCACCACGTGCCCGTGATGCCAGGTGTCCGCATCACGCCAGTGTGCCCCGCTCGCGGGCTGTCGTGCGGGGGCGGCACGACCGCGCCCCCGTGCGGCTGGAGGCCGCGGCGGCCCCGGTCTTGCCAGGCATCTCCGCAGACCGCGCAGGCGCCCTGTCTCTTGAGGAGGACGCCGAGGCGCTAGTCCCTCCCCGAAGGGCCCCCACCCCCCACGCCCTCGGCTCTGCACGCGACCCCTCCGCACTGTGCCCGTGGGAGCCCCTGGGTCACGTCAGTCCCGCGTCTCCGGGGCACCGCGGCTGCACCGTGCCCTCCAGGCCCTCGCCGCCCAGGACGGTCCCTGCTTCGGCGCCGAGAGCGTTGTGTGTGCCCCGGGCTGCCCCGACGCCCTGCCGCTCCCGCGGTGGGTAGAGCGGGCGGACGCCTGGTGCGGCGGGACTCGCCGCTGCGGCGGCCCACAGGGACGAGGAGAGCTACCAAGGAGACGTCGTCGTCACGGCCGCGAGAGGGGCCGCGGGGAGAGCGCAAGCCGCCGGGGCAGGACAGTCCTTCGGGCTAGGGTGCCCCGTGTGTCTCTGTGAGGCAGGCGTCGCTTGGCAGTCGAGACGTGCGATGTGCGCCTGAGAGCTCTGCCCCGGAGCCAGCGCCACTGGAATGGAGATCGGAGTGAGGTGCGGCACGGAGGATGTCGAGAAAGGAGGTTGTGCAAAGGGCCTGTGGCACCAGTGGTTTGGGGGTGTGAGAGAGGCCAGCGTCCCAGAGCGTGGCCAGTGACAGAGAGGTACTAGAGTGCAGACCGGACGGCCGGGCAAGGCCCCCTGGTGAAGAGAGTCTGCGATCTGGAGAGTGTCGTCAAGGCCACTCGCTAGCTGCACACACAGTTGGAAAGGCCTTGGCCCTTTCTGTCGTGCATCTCTGCCGTGCACAGGAGCACCCGGAGCCAGGCACGCACACGACGCGGGTGTGGCAGCTAGCCGAATCGAAGAAGAGTTCAGCTCTCTGTTCCAAGTCCCCCCGCGCCCACTCTGAAAGCAGGTGTGTTCCCGCAGTGACGAAACGGATCTCCTCGAGTCCACTGAGGGCGGCAATAATTGTGCGTCCCCACCACTGCCGCCTGAAAGCACGAGGCGTCAAGCAGCAAAGGACAATTTGGGGGTGTCTTCGTGGGAACGGGCTGACAGCCTCAGTCCAGCGGGTTCCTCTTGTAGTTGCTTGCGGGTGGCCAGGCCACCGTGGGTCCCTGGAGCCAAGACAGGGCCCGCACAGTGGCAGCAGTCCGAGTGGTCACACGGGTACCTGCGAACCGACCTCCCGTCGTCCACGGTACCCCGTGATTCCGGGCAGCAGCTTGGCCCGGGCTCCCCCGTGTACCGGGGGCGCGGGACCCGGGCTCTACCGTCACCCGAGCGCACCAGGACACCGTGCTCCAGCGGACTCGGGCTCCCCGGTCACGCGAGGGCGTGGGGTCCCGGATTCCCCCGTCCCCCAAGGGCGCGTGCCCTCGTGCTCCCCCTTGACCCAAGCGCACGGCGACCCGCGCTACCCCGTCGCCCAAGTGCGCACCAGCCGGGCTCCCATCACCCGAGGACGCGTGACCCGGGTTCCCTGCCACCCAAGCGCTCATGACGCGGACCCCCTCAGCCAGGTGCGCGTGACCCGGGCCCCGCGGCTCCCAAGTGCGTGTGTTCCTGGCTCCCTGGTGTCCTGGGTTCTGCCAGCCCGCAGTGCGCGCGCCCCGGGCTTCGCGGGAACCAGTGCTCGCCCCGGGGGGGCCCGGAGTCACCCGAGGGTGGGTGATGCCGGGCTTGCCGGTCACCGACGTGCGCGTGATACCGTGATTGCCCGTGACCACGTGCGCGTGCCTCGGACTGCCCGTCAACCGTAGTGCGTGTGGTCCCAGGTTCGCCGCTCGGCAAGCGCGCGCGATCCCGGGCACCCATGTCAGCCAAGTGCGCGCGACCCGGGCTCCGCTGTCACCGGCGTGCGAGCGGCCCCGGGCCCCCTGTCGCACAGCGCGCGTGTTGTCGCGCTCCCCCACTCCCCATGTGGACGCGACCGCACGCTCCGCGGTCACCACGTGCCCGTGATGCCAGGTGTCCGCATCACGCCAGTGTGCCCCGCTCGCGGGCTGTCGTGCGGGGGCGGCACGACCGCGCCCCCTTGCGGCTGGAGGCCGCGGCGGCCCCGGTCTTGCCAGGCATCTCCGCAGACCGCGCAGGCGCCCTGTCTCTTGAGGAGGACGCCGAGGCGCGAGTCCCTCCCCGAAGGGCCCCCACCCCCCACGCCCTCGGCTCTGCACGCGACCCCTCCGCACTGTGCCCGTGGGAGCCCCTGGGTCACGTCAGTCCCGCGTCTCCGGGGCACCGCGGCTGCACCGTGCCCTCCAGGCCCTCGCCGCCCAGGACGGTCCCTGCTTCGGCGCCGAGAGCGTTGTGTGTGCCCCGGGCTGCCCCGACGCCCTGCCGCTCCCGCGGTGGGTAGAGCGGGCGGACGCCTGGTGCGGCGGGACTCGCCGCTGCGGCGGCCCACAGGGACGAGGAGAGCTACCCAGGAGACGTCGTCGTCACGGCCGCGAGAGGGGCCGCGGGGAGAGCGCAAGCCGCCGGGGCAGGACAGTCCTTCGGGCTAGGGTGCCCCGTGTGTCTCTGTGAGGCAGGCGTCGCTTGGCAGTCGAGACGTGCGATGTGCGCCTGAGAGCTCTGCCCCGGAGCCAGCGCCCCTGGAATGGAGATCGGAGTGAGGTGCGGCACGGAGGATGTCGAGAAAGGAGGTTGTGCAAAGGGCCTGTGGCACCAGTGGTTTGGGGGTGTGAGAGAGGCCAGTGTCCCAGAGCGTGGCCAGTGACAGAGAGGTACTAGAGTGCAGACCGGACGGCCGGGCAAGGCCCCCTGGTGACGAGAGCCTGCGATCTGGAGAGTGTCGTCAAGGCCACTCGCTAGCTGCACACACAGTTGGAAAGGCCTTGGCCCTTTCTGTCGTGCATCTCTGCCGTGCACAGGAGCACCCGGAGCCAGGCACGCACACGACGCGGGTGTGGCAGCTAGCCGAATCGAAGAAGAGTTCAGCTCTCTGTTCCAAGTCCCCCCGCGCCCACTCTGAAAGCAGGTGTGTTCCCGCAGTGACGAAACGGATCTCCTCGAGTCCACTGAGGGCGGCAATAATTGTGCGTCCCCACCACTGCCGCCTGAAAGCACGAGGCGTCAAGCAGCAAAGGACAATTTGGGGGTGTCTTCGTGGGAACGGGCTGACAGCCTCAGTCCAGCGGGTTCCTCTTGTAGTTGCTTGCGGGTGGCCAGGCCACCGTGGGTCCCTGGAGCCAAGACAGGGCCCGCACAGTGGCAGCAGTCCGAGTGGTCACACGGGTACCTGCGAACCGACCTCCCGTCGTCCACGGTACCCCGTGATTCCGGGCAGCAGCTTGGCCCGGGCTCCCCCGTGTACCGGGGGCGCGGGACCCGGGCTCTACCGTCACCCGAGCGCACCAGGACACCGTGCTCCAGCGGACTCGGGCTCCCCGGTCACGCGAGGGCGTGGGGTCCCGGATTCCCCCGTCCCCCAAGGGCGCGTGCCCTCGTGCTCCCCCTTGACCCAAGCGCACGGCGACCCGCGCTACCCCGTCGCCCAAGTGCGCACCAGCCGGGCTCCCATCACCCGAGGACGCGTGACCCGGGTTCCCTGCCACCCAAGCGCTCATGACGCGGACCCCCCTCAGCCAGGTGCGCGTGACCCAGGCCCCGCGGCTCCCAAGTGCGTGTGTTCCTGGCTCCCTGGTGTCCTGGGTTCTGCCAGCCCGCAGTGCGCGCGCCCCGGGCTTCGCGGGAACCAGTGCTCGCCCCGGGGAGGCCCGGAGTCACCCGAGGGTGGGTGATGCCGGGCTTGCCGGTCACCGACGTGCGCGTGATACCGTGATTGCCCGTGACCACGTGCGCGTGCCTCGGACTGCCCGTCAACCGTAGTGCGTGTGGTCCCAGGTTCGCCGCTCGGCAAGCGCGCGCGATCCCGGGCACCCATGTCAGCCAAGTGCGCGCGACCCGGGCTCCGCTGTCACCGGCGTGCGAGCGGCCCCGGGCCCCCTGTCGCACAGCGCGCGTGTTGTCGCGCTCCCCCACTCCCCATGTGGACGCGACCGCACGCTCCGCGGTCACCACGTGCCCGTGATGCCAGGTGTCCGCATCACGCCAGTGTGCCCCGCTCGCGGGCTGTCGTGCGGGGGCGGCACGACCGCGCCCCCTTGCGGCTGGAGGCCGCGGCGGCCCGGTCTTGCCAGGCATCTCCGCAGACCGCGCAGGCGCCCTGTCTCTTGAGGAGGACGCCGAGGCGCTAGTCCCTCCCCGAAGGGCCCCCACCCCCCACGCCCTCGGCTCTGCACGCGACCCCTCCGCACTGTGCCCGTGGGAGCCCCTGGGTCACGTCAGTCTCGCGTCTCCGGGGCACCGCGGCTGCACCGTGCCCTCCAGGCCCTCGCCGCCCAGGACGGTCCCTGCTTCGGCGCCGAGAGCGTTGTGTGTGCCCCGGGCTGCCCCGACGCCCTGCCGCTCCCGCGGTGGGTAGAGCGGGCGGACGCCTGGTGCGGCGGGACTCGCCGCTGCGGCGGCCCACAGGGACAAGGAGAGCTACCCAGGAGACGTCGTCGTCACGGCCGCGAGAGGGGCCGCGGGGAGAGCGCAAGCCGCCGGGGCAGGACAGTCCTTCGGGCTAGGGTGCCCCGTGTGTCTCTGTGAGGCAGGCGTCGCTTGGCAGTCGAGACGTGCGATGTGCGCCTGAGAGCTCTGCCCCGGAGCCAGCGCCACTGGAATGGAGATCGGAGTGAGGTGCGGCACGGAGGATGTCGAGAAAGGAGGTTGTGCAAAGGGCCTGTGGCACCAGTGGTTTGGGGGTGTGAGAGAGGCCAGCGTCCCAGAGCGTGGCCAGTGACAGAGAGGTACTAGAGTGCAGACCGGACGGCCGGGCAAGGCCCCTGGTGAAGAGAGCCTGCGATCTGGAGAGTGTCGTCAAGGCCACTCGCTAGCTGCACACACAGTTGGAAAGGCCTTGGCCCTTTCTGTCGTGCATCTCTGCCGTGCACAGGAGCACCCGGAGCCAGGCACGCACACGACGCGGGTGTGGCAGCTAGCCGAATCGAAGAAGAGTTCAGCTCTCTGTTCCAAGTCCCCCCGCGCCCACTCTGAAAGCAGGTGTGTTCCCGCAGTGACGAAACGGATCTCCTCAAGTCCACTGAGGGCGGCAATAATTGTGCGTCCCCACCACTGCCGCCTGAAAGCACGAGGCGTCAAGCAGCAAAGGACAATTTGGGGGTGTCTTCGTGGGAACGGGCTGACAGCCTCAGTCCAGCGGGTTCCTCTTGTAGTTGCTTGCGGGTGGCCAGGCCACCGTGGGTCCCTGGAGCCAAGACAGGGCCCGCACAGTGGCAGCAGTCCGAGTGGTCACACGGGTACCTGCGAACCGACCTCCCGTCGTCCACGTACCCCGTGATTCCGGGCAGCAGCTTGGCCCGGGCTCCCCCGTGTACCGGGGGCGCGGGACCCGGGCTCTACCGTCACCCGAGCGCACCAGGACACCGTGCTCCAGCGGACTCGGGCTCCCCGGTCACGCGAGGGCGTGGGGTCCCGGAATCCCCCGTCCCCCAAGGGCGCGTGCCCTCGTGCTCCCCCTTGACCCAAGCGCACGGCGACCCGCGCTACCCCGTCGCCCAAGTGCGCACCAGCCGGGCTCCCATCACCCGAGGACGCGTGACCCGGGTTCCCTGCCACCCAAGCGCTCATGACGCGGACCCCCTCAGCCAGGTGCGCGTGACCCGGGCCCCGCGGCTCCCAAGTGCGTGTGTTCCTGGCTCCCTGGTGTCCTGGGTTCTGCCAGCCCGCAGTGCGCGCGCCCCGGGCTTCGCGGGAACCAGTGCTCGCCCCGGGGGGGCCCGGAGTCACCCGAGGGTGGGTGATGCCGGGCTTGCCGGTCACCGACGTGCGCGTGATACCGT
>JAESUZ010000871.1:0-83430 GCA_017311185.1 Proteles cristata cristata
ATTTACTATGTCTCTCCATCTTCCCTTACTTGGGCTTCAGCTCAGTATTGCATGAACTCTGCTAAATTTAGGCAGATCTGGTTACATTTCTAAGTAAAGGGTTTTCTGCAGACAATCCTGTCAGAAAATACCCTCAAGGAGAATTTATTATGGAGTAAAAGTGGATGGGAAAAAGGGATTTTCATCACTGGCGGAAAGGAATGTACTTCCAAATAAGAATCTGCGTGAAAGCGCTCTATAAATGATAATAGTGGTAATAATTATAATAATTATTGAGTCTTTCGGTTCTTCTTTTTTTATTCCAAGTTAGGATCCCATGCATAAGATTGAATATAGGTATATAATTTAGCCCCAGTATATCTTTTCATGCATTAATCTTACACAATTATCTCTTCAAACAGAAGAAGATGAAATAGTCCTTGCAAAAGCCCACCTTCCCTAGCAAATTCCATGGGTATAAGAATAAATGACTGGACTGTGGCCATCGAGATCCAGAAGGGGAGGGGAAGTCCCCAGAGAAAGAGAAGTGGAAGGTCTGGAATATGGGATGTGTTACGGGTTAAACTGTATCCCTCCAAAAAGAAATGCTAAAGTCCTAACCCCTGGTACCTGTGAATGTGACCTTATCTAGAAATTGATGATTAGGTTGAGGCTACCAGGCTAGGCCTCAATCCACTATGACCGTATCTGTATGATAAGGAGAAATTTGGACACAGGCATGCACACAGAGAAGATGGTGTGAAGGCACAGAGGGGATATACCACATGAAGATGAAGGTAGAGATCTCCAGGCCAAGCGATGCCAAGGACTGGCAGCAAACCACCAGAAGCTAGGGGAGAGGCCTGGAACGGATGGTACCTTACAGCCATTGGAAGGAAGCAACTCTGTTGATGCCCTGATCGTAGACTCTGGCTTCCAGAACTATGAGGCAATACATTTCTGTTGTTTGTAAAGCCAAGTTCAGGGTACTTTGTTACAACAGCCCTAGAAATGAATACTGGGTGGGAAGGGCAAGAGGTGAGGAGCTAAGAAAGACGGCTCCCCCTCCACTGGTTGTTTTCCCATGATGTTCTCCTTAACTCCTGTTTTAGCGATTCAGTGTCAGGGATAGGATTGAGAGGTACAGGGCCACGTATTTTATTTGCAAAGAGCAATACCATTAAAACAAATACACATCCCCAGCCCGGGTCACTGTATGTTGCATTGATACCTGTGAAGTTCCAGCCTGAGACCAAATGGGTGACCTTGGTGAATGCATCATGGCCTCCTCCTACAAGGAGACAGAGGCCCCAGAGAACCCTGGGTGTGGCAGGGTCAAAGTAGCAGTGCTTGGGGCTCTGTTCTTCAGTTTGGCCTTCAAGAAGCCCTTCTAGGGGCGCCTGGGTGGCTTAGTCGGTTAAGCGTCCGACTTTCGCTTAGGTCATGATCTCGCGGTTCGTGGGTTCGAGCCGGCGGGCTCTGTGCTGACTGCCAGCTCGGAGCCTGGAGCCTGTTTCAGTCTGTGACTCTCTCTCTCTCTGACCCTCCCCTGCTCACGCTGTCTGTCTCTCTCTCTCTCAGAAATAAACATTAAAAATTAAAAAAAAAAAAAAAAGAAGCCCTTCTGGTACAACATGATCACTAGAGTTAACTGTTATATGGTATATTTGAAAGTTGCTAAGAGAATAGATCCTAAAAGTTCTCATCACAATAGAAAAAACACATTTTTTCCTTTTGTGTGTGTGCATCTACATGAGATGATGTTAACTAAAGTTATCATGGTAATCATTTCACAATACATGTAAGTCAAATCCTTATCTGAATACCTTAAACTTAGATGGTGCTGTATGTCAATTACATCTCAGTTAAAAAAAAAAAAAAAGGTAGGAAGGGTGGGCTCTCCGCTGGAGTAGGCCAGAGGCTGAGCAGGCTGGCTCCAGCCTCCCATCCTCCTTCTGACCAAAGCAGCCACACTTTTCTCTCCTTTCCGAATAGGGTTGCCACATAGGGTTCCAATTAAAAAAAGGGTTCCACAGATTAAAGACAAATGCCTTGAAATGCCTTTGTAAGACCTCTTCAGTGAAACTTATCTCGTAACCATTCTTCATATACACTTCGCCCTCCCTGCCTTAGTTAATGTCTTTCCCTCTCCTGGGAATGCCCTTACTCTGAATTCCACCAACTAAAGTCCTCCTGTGCCACAGGGTGTTGCTGGACTACCCAGAAGCTTTACCACTTAAAAATGCTTGCTCCCTGGAAAAAGAAGTCCACTTTTACTTTAATACTGAGCTAGTATTCCTAAAAGTCATAGAAGGTAGACCATCCCCTCGTGTGGGTGGTCATAGGTCCTAATTATGGTCTATGAGGCAAAGGGGAGGTTGGCTGGGAGGCCCCAGGAAGCAGTTGCCTCCTTGGAAGCAAGCAGGAGAATTCTTTGTTCTGTCTCCCCCACACCCAACCCCCAGCTTCTTGCATTTGAATACAGTTGAATGAGGATGAGATTCTCAGAGCTAAAACAGGCATCCTGGGATCCTAAGGGGGGAAAAGAGGCCTACACATTTGCAACAACATGGACCTTGGGGATATTATGCTAAGTGAAATAAAAAGTGAAATTCACCTATATGTAGAATCTTTAACCACGACCCCCTAAAAAACAACAACAAAAATCCAAAAAAGCTCATCGATAACAAGACAAAATAGTGGTTGCCAGAGGTGGGGGGTGGAAAGTGGGTAAAATGGGTGAAGGGTGTCAAATCAACAAACCTCCCATTATAAAATAAGTCATGGAGATGTAATATACAGTATGGCGTCTATAGTTAACAATACTGCATTATATATATGAAAGTTTTTCTAATAAAGTAAATAAATCATCACAAGAAAAAAAATTGTAACTATGCATGATGCTGAATATACAGTGGACTTATAGCGATCATTTTGCAATATACAGCAATTTCAATCTTCATGGGGTACACCTAAAACTAATACAATGTTATTGGGCAATTATACCATAATTAAAAAAAAAAAAAAGGAGAGCTTCAAAGACACCTACCCAGAACCTTGACATCCGTGAATAGTTGAATCAGCACTGAAGGCCACCTACCTCCAGAAGACTTCTTGTGTAAGAAGCCCTCCTCTTCAATTCACTGCCAATCAGGCTTCCTGTTCTAGCCAAAAGCTCTCCTAACTGATAGGTTTCCCATCCTCCAAGGCCCCTTGCAGAAAACATTCAGAGATCATCCCACATGCCAACCAGGCAAAAATTTTCTTCTCTCCTTCCATCTTCTTTGTGTCTACAGTCACAGCTGTTAACGTTCCTTATCACATTTGATTATTCATATTCAAATTTCATTTTTCTTTCAAGTTATAGGCCCATGAGGACAAGACCTTCATGTGTTCCTCCTCTGATAGAAGTGATCTTTTAAAACAGTGGTTCTAAAAGTTTTAATTGAAACACAAGGTTACATTAGTTTCATGGGTACAACAGTGATTTGACAAGTCTCTGTACATTATGCTATGCTCACTACAAGAGTAGCTACTGTCTGTCACTATACACTTCTTATGCTGTGCCTTTCATCCCCGTGACTTATTCCATAACTGGAAGCCTGTACCCCGCTCTTCCCTTCACCCATTTTGCCCATTCCTCCACACCCACCCCCTGGCAACCACCAGTTTGTTCTCTGTATTTATGGGTCTGTTTCTGCCTTGTTTTTTAGATTTTACATATGAACAAAATCACACCTATTTGTCTTTCTCAGTCTTCTTTCACTCAGCATTATACCCTCTAGGCCCATCCATGCTATTGCAAATGGCAAGATCTCATCCTTATTTATGGCTGAGTAACATCCCATTATATGTGTGTATACATACACACACATGTGAATACAAACACACACATATATATATGCACACCTTCTTTATACATGTGTCTATCGATAGACACTTAAGTTGCTTCCATATCATGGTTATTGTAAAATAATACTGCAATAAACTGCATGCATATATCTTTTCAAATTAGTGTTTTGGTTTTCTTTGGGTAAATACCCAGTAGTGGAATTACTGGATTCATAATGTAGGTTTTTTTTTAAATTTCTTGAGGAACCTCCATACTGTTTTCCACAGCAGCTACACCAGTTTACATTCCCACCAAGAGTGCAGGAGTGTTCTTTTTTCTCCACATCCTCTCCAACACTGGTTGTTTCTTGTCTTTTCGATCCCAGCCATTCTGACTAGAATGTGAGGGGTGTGTGTGTGTGTGTGTGTATGTGTGTGTGTGTGTGGTGACATTACAGTTTAGATTTGCATTTCCCTGATGAGAAGGATATGTTCAGCATTAAAAAACAGTGCTTCTAAAGTTTTAATGTGCATACAAATCAGGATCTTGTCAGAAATGCAGATTCCCTTGGCCCCAACCACAGAGCATCTGATTCAGTGGTTCTGGGTTGGGGCTCAAGAATATGCATCTCAAACAAGTTCTCAAATGATGGAGATGGGTAGTTCAGGGCTACCCTCTGAGGAGGCACTGCTGTAAAACACAGAATACTATTTCTATTATCCTTGCTCCCCTCTCTCCACCCACCCCTTAACCTCTTTCCTTTTTGTATTGTATCCCCAGTAACTTTGTGAACTCCTTGAGGGCAGGGATCATGTTTCATACTCCTTGGTACCTCCAGAGTACCTAGCCCAGTGGTACTCAACAAACTTTACAGAGTAACTGAATGGAATGAATGAGTGAAGTGAATACAGGGTCCTAACCTTTCTTATTCCCAACAGTGATAAATGTGAGACAAGTTACTACCTCAACTGACATTTCTGCCCAGTTTCAGAATTTTAGTCAAGAAAATGCAGCCAGTGTCCTTTTCTTAACACTGGACCCCATTGCAATGCAGAGATGCTAGAATTTCACCCAGGTTTCTGTTGCTTGAAGTCACGTATTTTTATGAGTTATAACTTTTATATTATACACTTTGTTCCCTCTGGTTCTCTGAGCCAAGAAGTGCCACTTAAAATAATCTAATAAGTAAATAAATTTTCCTCCAGGCAAAACTTCTTTGTCACATATATGCATTATCTGGCTAGAAACATTATCCAGAATGGGGGGAGTGCATAGAGCGTTCTTCCTGGAATCTGTAATGGTTGAATCATTGCAAGGAACATTACATTTGATTCTTATTTTGCTTTCTGATGGGCCTGGTTCTCAGAAGGCCCCTCATGAAGAAGATCTATGGTGTTAGGACAGAGTGGGGGGTAGGAGCCTGAATCTCATCCACCACATAATTGCTGAGTGTGGGGGTCAAAGCTACTAAAAGGAAATATTTCCTTTCATCCACAAAGTAGAAAATAATCTCTTTGCTGATGACCAAATCTTAAATAGCAGCGTTATTTTTGAATGGATATTGCCGTTCAGATTGTTGAATAAGAACTATTCCTATCAGCAGGATGCCAGTCTATGCCACTTTTTCAAAAGCAAAGGCTATGGTAAAAAGTCCCACAGAAAGATATCCCCAATGAAAATTTGCTGTGCTGTTTCCTCTTTGTTCTCTGTTAACAGAGAAGCGGTGAAATGACCTGTTTGGGCCATAAGAAGAAAATTCAGTGAAGATAAAAGCTGATAGTAGATTCATTTCCAAGGTTTAAAAAGTTCCGATATAAGACAAATTACCTGGGTTCTATTTAATACATTTCAGCCTTTGAATATACAGTGGTGATCTGTTGGACCCAGCTCCCAATGTCAGTTCACTTATTCATTCAAGAACCACTTACCAAATACCCCAGCACAGTGGTTAACAATCACCTTTGAGAACCCACTGTGTGAATTCTAATTACAGCTTCACTGTCCCATTTGCTCTGAGGAGCTGGTGAAACCACTATCATTTCTGAGCCTCAGAGTAATCACCTGAAAATGGAGACAGTAATAGAAACTATCTCATAGGGTATGTCCTTGCTACTCAAAGAGTTGACCATGAGCCTGCAGCATCAACACTTCTGGGAACTTGTAAGAACTGCAGAATCTTAGCCACAACCCCAGATCAAGTGAGCCAGAATCTGCATTTTAACAAGATCCTCAAGTGATTTCTATGCACATTAAAATTTGAACAGCACTGGATACAGAAGAAAATAGTCTCTGGAGAAATGTCTGTTTATGTGTTCTGCCTAGTTTTTAATTGGATTGTTTGTTTTTTGGGTGTTGAGCTGTATGTTCTTTTTATATTTTGGATACTAACCCTTTACTTGATATGTCATTTGCAAACATCTCCCATCCACTAGGTTGCCTTTTAGTTAAAATTTTTTTTTTTTACTTTCTGAGAGAGAGAGAAAGACAGACAGTGTGAGCAGGGGAGGGTCAGAGAGAGGGAGACACAGAATCCAAAGACAGGCTCCAGGCTCTGAGCTAGCTGTCAGCACAGAGCCTGACAAGAGGCTCGAACCCATGAACCGTGAGATCATGACCTGAGCCGAAATCAGATGCTTAACTGACTGAGCCACCCAGGTGCCCCACAGGTTGCCTTTTAGTTTTGTTGACTGTTTCCTTCACTGTGCAGAAGCTTTTTATTTTGATGTAGCCCCAATAGTTGATTTTTGCTTCTGTTTCCCTTGGTTCAGGAGACATATCTAGAAAAATATTGCTAGGGCCGATGTCCAAGACATTTCTGCCTGAGCCCTCTTCTAGGATTTTTATGGTTTCAGGTCTCACATGTAGGTCCTTAGCCTATTTTGAATTTATTTTTGTGTATAGTGTAAGCGAGTGGTCTAGGTTCATTCTTTTGCATGTAGCTGACCAGTTTTCCCAATACCATTTGTCGAAGAGACTGTCTTTTTGCTACTGGATATTCTTTCCTGCTTTGTCGAAGATTAGGTGACCATACAACTGTGGGTTCGTTTCTGGGTTTTCTATCCTGTTCTATTGATCTATGTGTCTATTTTTGTGTTAGTCCCATACTGTTTTGATTACTACAGCTTTGTAATATAACTTGAAGTCTGCAAACATGATACCTCCAGCTTTGCTTTTCTTTTTCAAAATTGCTTTGGCTATTTGGGCTCTTTTGTGATTCCATATTAATTTTAGGGTTGTTTGTTCAACATCACTCGTCATCAGGGAAATGAAAATCAAAACTACATGGGCTATCCCCTCACACCTGTCAGAGGCTAAAATCAAAATTACAAGAAACAGCAAGTGTTGGTGAGGATGTAGACAAAAAAGAAAGCTCGTGCACTGTTGGTGGGAATGCAAACTGGTACAGCCACTGGGGAAAACAATATGAAGATTCCTCAAAAAGCTAAAAATAGAGCTACCCTCTGATCCAGTAATCACATGACTGGATGTTTACACAAAAACCACAAAAACACTAATTCAAAGGGGCACATGTACCCCTATATTTATAGCAGCATGATTTACAATAGCCAAATTATGGAAGCATCCCAAGTGTCCATCGACTGATGAACAGATAAAGAAGGTGTGGTATTATATATACAATGGAATATTACTCAGCCATCAAAAAGAATGAAATCTTGCCATCTGCAATGACATCGATGGAGCTAGAGAGTATAATGTTAAGTGAAATAAGTCAACCACAGAAAGAAGTACAATATGATTTCACTCACGTGGATTTTAAGAAACAAATGAGCAAAGGAAAAAAAGAGAGTGACAAACCAAGAAGCAGACTCTTTACGGAGAACAAAAAAATGGTTACCAGAGGGGAGGTGGACAGGAGGACGGGTTAAGTAGGTGATTGGGACTAAGGATATACTTGGTGTGATGAGCACTGGGTATGTTGTATGAAGTTTTGTACAACTGAAACTATTATAGTATGTTAACTATACTAGAATTAAAATAAATCTAAACCTCTCTAAAGCATAGGCTGGCTTTCCAAGAGTCCTTCTTAATGTACTTTTTTCCTTAATCCATGTTTTCGGACAAATTTTATAAAAATATACTAAACAACTGGGGCGCCTGGGTGGCTTAGTCGGTTAAGCGTCCGACTTTGGCTTAGGTCATGATCTCGTGGTTCGTGGGTTCGGGCCCCCGCGCTGTGTGCTGACTGCCAGCTCAGAGCCTGGAGCCTGTTTCAGCCTGTGACTCCTCTCTCTCTGACCCTCCCCTGCTCACGCTGTGTCTCTCTCTCTCTCCTAGAAATAAATAAAAAACATTTAAAAAAATATACTAAACAACCAACCAAAACAGAGAAAGAAAAGTCTCTTGAGCTCAAACTGCCTGAATCCTAGCTCTACCAGTTACTATCTCTGCCTCCTTAAAACAGTACTTAACCAATTTCTGCCTTCATTTCTTATCCCGTAAAATAGGGATAATAAAAATTCATGGATGGGAAGAGTAAATGAATGAATATGCATGAAGAGCTTATAAAAGGACACAGCACATAAGTATTCAGTAAGACTATTGTTGCAATGAGGATTAATTGAGTTGTAAATGCCGAGGGAAGTAAATAAACACAAAGTACTTGGGGTAAATATTGGGTATTGTCAGGAAAGAAACTAGACCTTGACTTCATGACACGGAGGACCTATTGGTACTAATTCTGCTTACTCATGAAGCCCATTAAAGAAAAAAATCACAGTAATAGTCTTTCTGAAGCACCCATTCAATGGTAGTCAAGGCATCCATGCCACAGCCTGGAGTTTAAATGATGGATCTCAATTATAATTCACGAGCCAAACTTGAGTTAATACTGCTCTGAACACCATGGAGTGGCTAATATTGTGGGAGAAAAAGCCACATTTCTTGGCTTCCTCATTTTCAAGAAGTTCTCATACATTGTTGCTTGAGAGTTATAAAGTGGACAGATAGGACATTCTTACTAGATAGGACATTCACAAGAGCCCTATCTAGTAAGTTATTTGGAAACAAGTTGCTTCTGCCCGGTTGGGGGAAAGGGGCTCAGCTGATGCTATACATCTACACTATTTCCTAGGATAAGGTGTGTCCTGCAATGGTTCTTAAACTTGGCTGCCTATTAGAATCGTCTGGAGAGCTTTTCAAAAAAAGGAATACCCAGGCCCCACTCTCCGGGATACAGATTTAATTGCTTTGGAGTAAAGCTCAGGGCTGGGTATTATTTTTAAAGTTCCCCAAGTGATTATAATGTGCAGCCATGGTTGAGACACACTGCTATAAAACCCAAAGGTGCCCCCAGTTAGTGGAGGGAATTAGCAGAAAGTGAATAAGGATCAAGGACAAAAGACAAAGAGAGGGAAGGCTATCAGAAGGGATAGTCAGCATTCTGTTTCTATGTCTTGGGATGAACCACCAGAAATGTGGCTTTTTCTCTACCAGGCCAATGAAAGGTTTTGTAGATGTGATTTAGTTCTAGGCATTCATCACAGGTCCAAGCATAAATCAAAATCTTGAAGGAGGAGGAATAAGGGGACGGGTCCACAAATGTAGGACTAAGGAAATGGGGTAAGGAGGAAACCATCCAAAACAACTGCCAGAAAACCTCTGGCCTTTGCTCAGAGTTTTGCAAGGACCATTCCCCAAACTCATTCTCTATATTAGCCAAACCTGGAAACAGCCCGCATGTGAGCAGACCGGGTTAAATACATTGCAATAAATTTACTGAGTATCACAGGCAATGAAATAAAGCATGAACTGCCACTACTCTTAGCAACATGGGTGAATCTCACAGACATAATGATGAGAAGGCTGACACATAAGAAGCACAAACTACATGACTGCATTGATATGAAAGTCAGGAATGAGCAAAACCAATCAACGGTGAGAGGGTTTAGTAGAGCAGTGATCTTTTAGAGAAGGTACTGACTGGGAGCGGCTTGAGGGAGCCTGCTGCGCGGGTGCTGGAAATGCTCTGTATCTTGGTCTGGGTGGCGTTATAACACGTGCACATGTAGACACCGGTCACGGACTTGAATACTTAAGATGGGCGCACTTTACTGTATGCAAGGTATACCTAAATAAAGAAATCCAGAAAAACTCATTTGCTATTATTACTCACTCAAGAAGTATTTACGGAAGTCCTCCTTTGAGCCTGGCCATGGTCTAGGTGCTGGAGACAGAGGTGCACTAAACCCACAGGGCCCCTGCCCTCGTGGCACTAGGGAAAATGCACACCACGGGACATAAAGAAATACGTGTGACAGGTCAAGTTGGGATTGTGATAAATGCCACAAAGAAAAATCAAGCAGAGTAAGGGGCTGCAGCGTGTATGTGTGTGTGGGGGGAGGGAGGGTATGGCATGCTATTTTTTTTCTTTATTCTTATTTTTATTTTTGAGAGAGAGACAGAGCATGGGGGGGGAGGGGCAGAGAGAGAGGAAGACACAGAATCTGAAGCAGGCTCCAGGCACAGAGCCTGGTGCAGGGCTTGAACCCACGAACTGTACGATCATGACCTGAGCTGAAGTCGGACACTTAACTGACTGAGCCACCCAGACGCCCCTGGGGCATGCTATTTTCAATGGCGAGGTCAGAGAAGGCCTTTCTGAGCGGGCAACATGCCAGCACGTTTAAGGTATCTGGTTTCCACCCCATAGCAGATTAGAAGCAGTGCATTAGACAACTGGCAAAGAGTATCAATTGACGACAAGGCAAAGATGCACGAACTGTCCACCAGCGTGAGGGCCACAGACCTTCCCAGCTCGTTAGCCTTTAGCACATGCTGTGATAAAGCTCAAAACAGCCTTCTGGTCTATCACTTCTCTCCCCGTGTCATTGCCATTGTCTGCTCTCTACTCCACTAGACAGTGAGCGGCTTGAAGGCAGGGGTTTGGTCCTGCCTGTCATTGTATCCTCGGCACCTGCCGCAATGAGGGGGCATAGCATGGTGGTCAATACATATTTACTGTGTGCCTGGCTGTCTCATGATGTTGAGTCACCCCGAAAATATTGCTACAACATTACTATTTCCAGAATTCTCTGCGTAAGCATGTCATAGAATTTAGACTTTGGAATGAATAACACATCAAGCTTTAACTTTTAAGACTGAGTGTTTAAAACAAGAGAAAAGTGTCAGCCATCTGGAGAACTCACAGGAAACTCCTCATTTCCCAAAGGTGCTAGGGAAATGAGGTGTTACTGTGCTAATCAATCTTGTCTTGACATCACCTGATCTCTCTCTGCCTCTCAGCCTGGAGCAGTGGTGTTCAAACTTGAGGGGCTGGTGAGAAATGCAGGTCTCCAGGCCCCACCCTCAGAGATCATGACTCACTAGGTCTGAGATATGGGCCAGAATAATAAAACAACAACATTACTGAATGCTTAGTGATTTCTGGGTCTCATTTTAAATGCGTTTCATGTTCTATCTCATCTTATCCACAAAACAATCCCAGACACACTTTGCAGATGAGGAAAACAAGACACAGAATGCTCCGGTAACATGCCTAGGAACACACGAGTGAGTAGCTCTGGGATTCAAACTCGGGCACTCTGGATCCAAAGCCTATACAGTGAGGCCCCTCAGTCTACTGCCCTCCAGTATGGACTCACAGGAAGCAGGCCAGGTACACTGGTGGTCTGGGAGCTCCATCATAAAAACACTGGCCTAAAAACACAGCCTTTCCTTTCAATTCCTGCACCTTCTATCTAGACCTACTGTTACCTTGACTCAGTCCATTTAGGGTACTCTCAAACCTCCCACATCAGGAGGGGACCGCAAGCCCTGTCCTTATGCTTAAAAGGACAACTAAGTCTATATCCATGAGAAGGATGGAAGAGAACACAACTCATGGTATTACAGGTAAGCGAAAGTACCTCAAACCATGGTTTGGGATGGGAGATGGTAAGACAAGGCCATAGCCACAGAGCAGAGGAGATGGCCAAGGGACAGGAGGGCTCTGTGGTAAGAGGGGAGAAAGCTACTTGGCACTCAGCTTCTCTGTCTTGGACTGAAGCAACAGGGTCATCTGGGAGATCGGGTAAAGACTGGTGCTCTCTGCCTGAAGCCTTTCCCTGGCTTTATGAATGTGTTTGGTCTGGACATGGGGTAGGCTGGAGGTGTTAGAGTTAATGCCCCCAACTAACAAGAGACAGGGATTCGTAGATAAACACACCACATTCCTCACTCCTCCTAGGGGACAACGCTGGGGTGTGTCTCTACATCAGCTCTGAAAGGTCCCCATGGGAACCCAACTGCCCATAAGTAACCTGCTCATCATCACACGCCCTGTCAGCTTTCTTCTCTTGACCTCACTTTCTACTCCCTCACTTTGCTTCTTGGGATCACCTCCCACGTAAACTACTTGCTCCCAAATCCTTGTCTCAGGGTGCACTTTCGGGAAACCTGAACTAAGACAAGGAGTGTTTACAATAAATATAGCGGCAACTACAGGTGAAGCTCTCAAGTTGATGAACTTCTTACTGTATGAGGAGGGCCTCTGCTGGCTGGAAAAGCCACTGATTAACACCTGCGTGTGCTGCTTTTCTTGTTGAATTCTTTTTTATTCTCTCCTTCCCAGGTCTGTGGCCCAAAAGCTTAAAAATGGTCAAAAGTGGCTTCTCAAACAAAGATGCAAGGGAAAAAAAAATGGGGCAGTTCCTGGGATTAGACTATTCGTAAGGGCCAAGCATTCTGTCTACAGGGATAAAAGAGGGGAAAGGAACAAGGTGGGACAGAGGGAGACACTAAAGCTTAAAACATGCCTTAGGTTCTCCAGTGTGGCAGGTTACATTACCCGGAAATGTCCACAATAGCTCATCCACATGCTTTTCCAGAACCTTTTCATTCCTCTTCCCCTTGAGCCTCAATGCCCACTGTGACTGCTCAGACCAACAGAGTACTTTAGAAGTGACACTATATGACATCCAAGGCTAGTTCACGAAGAGCCATGCCCTTGTGCCATACTCTCAGGATGCTCAGTTAATCCGGCCACCATGATGGTAGAAGAAAGCCCAGGCAGTCTGCGGAAAGGCCAGTGTGGAGAGGAACCCAGGCTCCCAACCCCCAGATGAGCTCCCAGGAGACAGCCAGCACCAACCTGCCACCCCTGTGAGTCAGCCATCTTGAATAATGGTTCCTCTGGCCCCAAGTTGAGCCCTCCCGGCTGATAACAGCAGGACAAACAAGCTGTCTCTATGGAGATGAACCCTACCCAAATTTTGGATTTTTGAGCAAAACAAATGATTGTTGTTGTTCTGAACTACTGAATTTCACGAGGCAGTTTGTTAGGCAGCAGTAGATAACTGATATACTCAGTTTCCCAAGAAAGGAAAGCTAACTCAGAGTTTTTATCAAAACCCTTGTTTTTGAAAGCCAGAGTAGATTTTCCCCTTTCTGAAGCCTGCAGTCTCAAGCATTCTCCTGGACTTCCAGACCTCTGCCTCTTTCACTAGTTCTGCTGGAGCAACAGGGAAAGTTTCCGGTCTCACCAACAGCAAGAGCTTCCTCGTGACTGTATATATTTGTCAACTGAGAGACAGGCATGGTGTTCCTCGAATCCTATCCAGGCCGGTTTCCTTGGAAACCTAATTTTCCGCGGATTCCCTGGATTCCCTCTTGCAAACAAATTTTATTAGAGCAGAGATTGAGTCTTTGGTACTTTGGGTAAACTTCATAAATCCAAGGACCCATGTGGTCCAATCTTGGAGCAATGTCTCTTTTGGCATCTACAGGTCGCCAAAAAGCAGCTCCTTTCTTTACTTGTCTTTCAAAGTACAATCACAGAAAGCCATTCATAACCTTCAGTAATACGTCCTCAAATCCCTTCCCCATTCTCCAATCCCTTTGTCCCTCCAAGGTGCTTTAGAACCTTTTATACACAAAGGATTTCTTGAGCCCCAGAATTTACTTGGTTTCTTTCCCCCCTCTCCGCTCTCTTTTCTCTCCCCTTCTCCCAAAACCTTGATTTAGCCTCTAGGTTAGCAAGGAAGAATTTTTACCCACTCGAGGAAGGTTAAAGGGACAACAGAGAGGAATTCTGAGCAGAGAAGTATGTGTTTCTTTTTGGCAGGCAGAAGGTTTCTCGACGAAGGTGGGAGGGGAGGTTGCTACCACCAATTGTGATTTTGTCTCAATATATTATAAAGCACACATTTTAATCTAACTAGCTAATGAATAACAACAAAAAGATCAAAAACAGGAAATAAGAAACTTTATGTTAATGAAAAGATGTGCCTTAGAATCTATCGAGAGAATTTAGTTTTTAGATTTAATCTTCATATTAGGAAGGCTTCCCATTCTGTAGCACCAAGGAACACTTAAAGCACATTTCTGGCAATTTAATCCAATTCCTGCTTTAAATTCAATTGCCTCTGTCGCCTCAGTTACCTGATTTTGTTTGTTTGCAGTCATCACTTCTGGCCCTCCTTTTTCCGATGTTAATGTGAATATTCAAGATGAATAAAGGCAATTTGAGGATTTCCTGGTGAGGACTTAGATTCTGATGAGTTGTTTGCAATTAGACATCATTCCATATTTTAAGATAGCTCTTAGGGATTTTTTTTTCCTTGGCATTGGTTTGCAATGGTCCCTTTCACCCATTAGCCAGTCACCCAATGCATCATAATTCTGAGTCAGGTAAGAAATTATCCAGCTATTTGTGCAAACAGTAGAAAGCTTATTTAATATAAGTGCAATGGGAAAAATAAAATTACTAACATATCTTCCATTGTCTGAGCACAAAGATACTCAGGACTAGCTAAAATCAATCATTCTTCCTCTCCCCCTCCCAAGAAAATTCTATATTTATTCTTAGTTTCCTGACCATTCCCTCTAACCCTTAACCCAATGGTTCTTCAAGTATGGTCACTGCATCAGGACCATCAAACGTCACCTGAGTACTTGACAAAAATACAAATTCCCTGCCCCTAGCTCAGACCTATGGAAACAGACACTCTGTAGTAGGCCCAGCAACCTGTGTATAAACAAGCCCTCCAGGTGATTCGGATGCCTGTTGGGTTGGATAAAATTGGATCCAAAGTTGGATCAGAATGGTACAGCGACCTGGAATTGAAAGGATCTGAGTTCTATTCCGTGCTCTGCTATTAGTTTACTGTGCGGCCTTCATCAAGTCACTGCATCTCTCCGGACCTCAGTTTTCTCACATATAGAATGAAGAATTTGGGACAGAACTTCTTTTAGGTCCTTGCCACTTCTGCAAAGTAACAAAGTCACTACCTTCAAGAGCACTAGCCAAATACTGTAATATCATGGCATAGGATTCCATTTCTTCTCATGTCAGATTTTTTTTTAAAGTTTCAGGAAAGGCTAACCCAATCTTGTCAAAATGACTAAATACTTTCAACAGCTAGAAGCTGTATTTAAAACGTTTCTGTCAAGACCAAGTCATTTGTTAAAGTTGCTGGTGAATGTTCCTTGACAGTTTATCTCCCTCAGAATTTATCATTACTTAGCCAGAAATATTAATTCATCTGGTCAGTCCAGGAATCTTGATGTGCAATTATTTTTTATTTGTCTTAAAAATAGATTCATCATTCCCTTCCATTCAGAAGAATATTTTCCCTGTACAAAAGTGACTCAGCATTCGGTAGGATTGTTATTAAGATGCCAATGTGGCATTCCCTCAGTAGGAATGACATTTCAATAAATTCTAGCAATAATATCAAAACTTCATTTTGATAGCAAATGTTACATATGATTTATATTGCAAGAGGGTACCATGATACCCCCTTTGAAAACCTTTCATTTTTTCCTGCTAATAAAGCCAGTTCAGTATTTTTAAGCTGAGACCATCCTAAGTGGAGACACAGAATGTGGGCTGGTGCCCCTTGCTGAATCTCAACAAATGGTTCATTCCATCCATTTGTCAAACTTCAGAATGTGACAAGCAAGCCTCTGATGAAATAGATAGATTTTCCAGGTGGGATGAAATCCTGACACAAGTAGTTTTGAAATTAGCTTAATCTTTCTGTTACTGAGGGAGTGGGGAAATGAAAAATGAGGTTTTTACCTGAAGAGTCTGTAATAATAGGTAAACTAAAGAGCTTACAGAGTCACAGTGAAAAATGGTTTCAGGATCCGGAAACACAGAAAAACAAGGACACATATATGGTGTGGGGGGAAATGTCCTTTAACGTGGCACTTTTTCCTTAAAGGATAAACAGTAAAAGAAGAAACTAAGACATTGCTTGCAAAAATGTCACAAGTGGACACAAGTCAAATGGTCCACCCGGGCCACTTTTTGGTCCAAACCAGCTATCAATGTTTAAGGGCGATATAACATTTACTTAGCACTGTGCTATACCCTATAGGATGACAAACAAACAAACAAACAAAAATAAAGAAAAAAACCCACGGATGTGGTTAAAGGGGAAAAACAGGATCAAGAGAGCAGGGTCCTCACTAAGTAAGTAACCAGGATGCTTTGCACACGTTGCTCATGGACAAATGGACTCATGGGGGAAAAGGGCCTTTCCAGCTCCTACAGTGCAGAAGCCCATCAAAAGAATGACACTTTGTGGAGGCAATGGACTTACATGTGAAACACAGAATTAGATTAGGATGTGGGTGCTCAGTGTATTTCAAGCCCCCTGGACAGGGAGTTGTATTGGGTGGGAGTATAGGCATTGGCCGGTTCAGGTAAAGCCGTATCACAGGGGTACATCAGGAGAGAAAGTCCACTCAAGGGCCTGGGTTACATCTCTTCATCCAATAAAGCTTTACTGAGCACTTACTATGTGTCAAACACTGTTCCAGGGGATACACCATGGAACAAAACAAAGATCTCTGTCCTCAAGGCCTGAGACCGCCATCCTTTGAAAGGCCTGCTTCCAAGACTGGCCCTTGTCTGGTGTTTGGGAACTTGGATCTCTGGACAACCATTCCCAGGACCAGTAAGAGTGTCTTACTCTGCCTAAACTATTTGTGCAAGCAATATAGTTTATTTGGGAACACCTGCTTTCCTTTTGGGCTAGAGCTTCGGCACATGCCAGCCAGAAGGTGCCTACATGACCAGCCTCCAGTAAAAACCCTGGGCCCTCTGTCTCTAACGGGCTTCCCTGATGGGCAACATTTCACAAGTGTTGTCACAACTCTCTGCTAGGGAAATTAAGCACGGCCTTTGGATCCACTGAGAGAGGATCCTTGGAAACTTGCATCCAGTTCCCCCCCTCTCCCAGACTTCACTCCAGGCCCCTTTTCTCTTTGCTGATTTTGCTTTGGGTCATTTGGCTACAATAAATCACGACCATGGTTATAAGTATACACTGAGTCCTTTGAGTACTCTCAGTGAATCATTGACCCTGGGGTAGTCTTGGGGACCCCCAACATACAGGAGAAGGAAATTCAGATGATATGCAATTAAACTATAGAAGGTTAATTATCTAGTATCCTACAAGGTGATCGGTGTTAAGGAAAGAAGAAAATGTAGAGCAGGGAAGCATTAGGATGCTGTGGTGAAGGGGAAGAGCATACTGTATTAAACAGGAGGGTCAGTGTAGGTCTCATTGAAAAGGTGCCACATGATCAAAGACTTCAAGGAGGTAAGGATATTAACCAAGGTGATGTGTGAGGGAAGAGATTTCTAGACGAGGGCACAACTCACGCAAAGACCCTGACGTGGCAGTGTGCCCGAGTGTTTGAGAAACAGTAAGGAGGTTGGTGTGTCTGGAGCAGTGACAGCCAGGACAGATCGGTAGAAGATGAGGTCAGAGAGGTGAGGCCAGGAAGGGAGGATGCCCATTATACAGGGCCTCATAGGTCACCGGGAGGGTAACCAGAAATAAAAATTGGAGTAGGATAACTAAGACGCAGTCAAGGGTGAGGTGAATATACAAAAATATACACACCATGGACCTGCATAGTTGATTAGGTGGGAGGTGAATTTGTATTGGTTCGAGAAGGAACATCTCAGGTGTTGAGTCATTATATTTCAATCTTAAGGCAAGAATTATGTCCAAAGCACCATATAATAGCTTAATAATTGGGATTAATAACTGCTATCCAGGGGCACCTGGGTTGGTTGAGCATCTGACTCTTGATTTTGCTCAAGTCATGATCCCAGGGTTATAGGATCAAGCCCCACGTCCGGCTCTGTGCTGAGTGTGAAGCCTGCTAGGGGTTCTCCCTATTTCTCCCCCCTCTGCCCTCCTCCTTTTCTTTAAAATAATTAAAAATTGGGCTGCCTGGGTGGCTCAGTCTGTTAAGCATCTGAGTTTGGCTCAGCTCATGATCTTACAGTTTGTGATTTCAAGCCTCATGTTGGGTTCTGTGCTGACAGCTCAGAGCCTGCAAACTTTCAGATTCTCTCTCTCTCTGCCTTTCCCTTCCCCTGCTCATGTTCGGTCTCTCTCTCAAGAATAAATAAACATTAGGGGCATCTGGGTGGCTCAGTCGGTTGGGTGTCTGACTTTGGCTCAGGTCATGATCTCGCAGTTTGTGGGTTCGAGCCCCACACTGGGCTCTGTGCTGACAGCTCAGAGCCTGAAGCCTGCCTCAGATTCTGTGTCTCCTTCTTTCTCTGCCCCTTCCCTGTTCATGCTCTCTCTCCCTGTCTCTCAAAAACATAAACAAACATTAAAAAGATTTAATAATAAAAATAAAAATAAATTAAAAACGTAAAAAGTTGAAAAAATAAAGATCCTTTTCCTTAAAAAATTTGCTATCTATTTTTTGCTTTTCATGTGATCGGCAAACAGCAAAACCACATCACTGAGCACCACTGCATCATTCTGGGCTCACCTTGCAGTTTTATACATTTAATACCTCGCACTGGCCATATAGAGGGGCAGAGGGATCAAGGGTCTGATACCTGTGAGGTGAAAAAAGGTATTTGTGATTCTTTGTGGCAGCCTCAATGAGACCTGTTAAGAGAAAACGAGTTGAGGGGGTGTGGAAAACTCAGCACCTGTCCCATACCTTCTCCGTCACACACACCTCCCTTTGCCTCCCAGAAGTCTAGAACCCTGAGAAAACACACCCACCCACCCACGCACGCCCAACACACTACTTCATGCTGCCTCTCCCATCATACACTATGACAGACTACAAAGCCTGACACCAAGCCTTCCCCGCTCTGCATTCACGCCCTTGCAATTTTCCTGCGTAGTTCCTCTCAGCAAAGGGGGAGAGTCCAACAGTCTATCCTTCGAAAGTGGACTGGTCATCTGACCTGCTTTAGTCAATTCGTAGCGGAAGTGATGAAGCACCACTTCCGAACCTAAACCTCAAGAGGCCTTGCATGCTTCTACTCCCACTCCAGGAATCCAGTCACCCCTATCGCTCCAGCCAACAGCCGGCCAACAGAAAGGCACCCAGGTGAGGCCATCCCTCACCAGCCAGTTCTAGCCGCCTTTTCGGCGAACTCCAGATATATGAGCCAGGTCAGCTGAGCCCGGCCCAGACCTGTAGAATCATCAGATGGACTGGGGAGCGATAATAAACAAAACAGAAGCCACTAAGTTGTGAAGAAGTTTTGTTTAGTGTCGATAACTGACAAACGTTATCGTGTGTCAAGACCCAAGCTTGAGCATCTCTGAAAGAATTCTCCAGAGGACTCACAACAGAAGCTCCAGAGGTAAAAGCACCATGGAATCTCTCGCAGTATAGCTTAGGACAAAGGCCCACCTGACTACCACTTTATAGCCAGGAGGACCTGGAGGGAGGCCTCTCACTTCCAGGATGGGATGCTTACCTCCGAAACAGCCCTTACATTTGGGCTTCGGAGGCCAGCAGCTGCCACACTGCTTCTCTCTCTCTGGCTCACCAGGAGAAGAGCAATTGAAATGTTGGAAAAAAATCTCAAGTACAACAAAGGGCAGATTCTCGCACGGCTCAGGGAGGGTGGCGTTTGGCAAAGTGGGGAACGGCAGGAAGGGCACAGACACCAGAGCAGCTGAGAAAGAACTCAGCGCCCGGGTGAAACGTGGGCAGGCTGCCCGGTGGGGAGGCTGGCAGAGTTTCAATGTTACAGCCTCGTTGTGCGGAGCTGAGAGAATATTTTCATCTCCCAAGAACAACAGAGCTGCCCATTTTACTGTATGTGTCTTAGGCGGCAACGTGTAAACCCAAATGTGTCCATGCTTGTCAACCTCAATGCATTTTACATTCTCTTCAACTCCCCCATTTTTTTTCCTGGACTGCTGCACAAGGTATCCCCTCTAATCAATGTGCTCTGGAAAGAAAAGGTCAAGATATTTCAAGTACCCTTCAAAGTCATACCGAGAATTCTCTCAAAACAAGTTGAATAGGTACAGTGAAAGCAGGCTGACTTTCCAATGAAAATGTGGATCATAAAATGATATAAAAACTAAGAATCACAGTAGGGTTCTGCATTCATGTATCTATTTTTAAAAAGTTTTTAATGTTTATTTTTGAGAGAGAGAGAGAGAGAGAGAGAGAACAAGCTAGCAGGTAGGGGCAGAGAGAGAGGGAGACACAGAATCTGAAGCAGGCTCCAGGCTCTGATCTGTCGGCAACAGCCCGACACAGGGCTTGAACCCAGGAACCATAATCACAACCTAAGCCGAAATCAGACGCTCAACCAACTGAGCCACCCAGGTGCCCCATTCATGCATCTATTTCTATGGTACCAAGGATGACAGAAAACAAGATAGTGCATACTCCTTGCCCCCCGGAATTTGAGTTCTTGGGTCTGCCCAATGAAGAGCTCTCAGCCCTGGCACAGCTCAGGACCTAAAGTGCCAAGTGCCAGGGTGGAAGCAGTTTCTAAGTTCTGGGCAAACATGAAAGAGGGAGTAACACAAGTATGTCAAAAGGGCAGATGAGCCAATGCCAAGTTAGAGCCCAGCATCCCACTGTTCTTATTTTCCGGGGACCCTGAGTCTGGCCCATTCACTCAGGAGTACACCAAAAGCTCTGAGATTCTCCTTTGTTCTATCTCCACCACACAATCCTACCAGGACCCTGCCCATCCTTTAGACCTGGACACAAGCTATTTTACACTCCTATGGAAGCAGGAAAGGGGATTCTCTGTAAGAACTAATCTCCTGATTCGAGATAGAGTAAAGGAGGCCCACCCATATCTTTTCACAATCACCATCTCCTACCAGACTTTCTACAGGAGCCTGTAAAACACTTCTATTTCCTCTAGATGAATAAAATAAAATTCAACGGTGCCTTTTATCTCACTTTTCTCCTCCAAATTCTAAAATCTGCACAGAAATCATCATTCCTTTTCATTCAGTGACCAGGCTACAGATAAAAATGTCTGAGCTAATTCAGAGCCAGAAAGCAGAGAGAAAGGGGATTAAACAAGGCAATCACCTTCAAAATGTTACAAAGCCAAGCTGAAAAGCCTGATCTTGACCATACACACTATGTTTTTAATCAAGAGAAATAACATTGCCCTCTCTCCTCAAAATTGCATTTTTGTTCGTCTTCAAAAGAAGAGTTAACTCCTAGCAACTAAATTATTTTAATAAGGTTAAATGAAGAAGGAGAGGGGGAAAAAAGCTGTTACCCAGCTCAACAGTGTGGAAAATCACAATCTCACACAGGTCTAATTAACTCTACTTGATGCAAAATGTTGTCTAAAAATCATCAGCAAACACACAGTAACATCACTGGCAAGATATTTATTATTTAAGAATCAATGCCCAAAGAACATTTTTGAAAGGAATATACCCCCACGATTTTCACGTTCCATGTTGCTTTATTCTTTATCCAAATACCTTATCGATTGCTCCTTATCAAGAAGTGAATCTTGAAGGGTCCCAAGAGGCATTCTAATTATAATTAATAGTACAAGGTTTTCTTTCAGAGCCATTAGGGATTCATTAAGCTGACAACACAAGCTGTTTAATACTTGAACTTGCTAATAAAACTGTAGGATAATTCTGTTGTTGAATTTCCAAGCTACTTAGTGTGCACAATGTCCATTTACCATTCCTTTCGATTTTAGGTGTAATTTGTTCCTTCAAAACACAATGTGCATATGTATCTGACTCAGAAGGAATAAAGTCTGGGTGTTGAAAGGTTGCTTCTTCCCTCTACCAAGCCTGCCCCCAGCATACACTTCTTCTACTTCCTAGTAATGAATACTGGACTCTAAGGAAAGAGCAAAGTTTAGTCACAGAGGGCAGAAAAATTTTACTTCTGGTTAGTTGAGGTATGGTTATATGGTTAGTGGCCTACCCAATGTTTGTTTCCCCCTAACAGAATCTCAACAGTTTTTAAGGTGGCCCAGATAAATGCCAGCTTTCCCAGAACCCTCTGTGTGGCCATGCCAACAGTTCTGGTCAACAGACAAAAGGAGAAATTTGCTGGAGATTTTGTGGACAGATTTTGCTTCCCTAGTGAGTCCGGACATAGGACAGCTTTCCCTCTGTTCCCTGCCTTGAACACAGACATTATATCTAGAGCTTCTACACAGACCCTGCAACCTTTAGTTGGAAAGGCAAAGAAGTATGCCACCAACTCATCACACATATGCCCGCGGCCACCTACCCGCAGACTTCTTTGGATGGTAGAATAATAACTCCCCCTGCCTAAGCCGCTCTAAGTCAGGTTTGCTATCACTTACAACTAAACGCATCATTGATACGTTCGGTCAGGAAAGGAATCCAGCTTTCACTCAGATCTGAGCATATCTCGTTGTTTGAGATAATCCTTGTTAGAATACTGTCCTTTGCTCTTTGGGAACAGAAGCATATGAGGGCCGCTCAGTGAGCAAGGGCTGTACACGGACTTTAATAATATCTCCTCTCATCACTTCTATTCCTCCCAAGACCAAAGCAAGCAATGAAACTGTTATTAAAGCAGTACTCACCCCCATGCACCACTGATCACTGACCACAAGTTGGGTTTGCAAGTGAAAGCTATGACCTTCTGCGGACATCAAGTGGCACAGCAGAGTCTGCACCCTATACCTCTCTTTGGGACTTGGGGATTTTCCCTGTGATATGATGCGGTGGGCTTACCTTAAAGGTGACATTTATCACAACTCTTGGCGCAAGACCATTTTCCCATGGGAATAAAGTTGACATTTTTAATGACCAAAGCAAAAAAGAACTTTAAGTGACACAGACATAAAAGGGGGTGGTTCCTGATGAGAATACCGTCCACCAGTGTTCTAAGTGAGCAGAAGGATGTGGGCAATGACTAGTTTGGGTGAGGAGGCTACGCTTCTGGGTCAACAGCTATGCCAGTACCCCACTTGGTAGTTTGAAAGAAGGGGTACCCTTCTGAAAGGAGGTGGTTCAAAAGTGTTTAGCATCTTGCCACTCAACTATGGTCCCCAGGGCAGGTACAATGGCATCATCCAGAAGCTTCTACGAAATGCAGTATCTCAGGTCCCATCCTAGATCTTTAATAGGTTATCTAGGTGATTCTGATGCATCGAAGTTGGAGAGACACTGGCTTCAAACTCTAAGAACATTGCTAGCATGTTCCAACACCAGAAATCAGGGGATGTAAAGTATTCCCACCCCAGCAAGTGGCAGGCACCATCTAATACTCGGTGGGCCATAACTGTTGCCTGTGGACACTGCAAGGATTTACAGCATTTGCCATGGCAACAAGGAAAATAAAATTTCCTCTGCCCATGACACTGATGATTAATATATTCAACTGGTCTAAAGATATTAATTTTCCCCTAAAAGGTCATTTATCAAGGTCTCCAAGGTTAATATATATTCTTCAAGATGACAATGATAACACCACTTGTTGCCAGGAACTATGCTGTGGATACGCAAGACAGACTTCTCATAAAGATGCTGCCTCCTGTCACTTCAACAAAGCAACACAAATATCTCAGAAGTCAGGTGTGCTGTCTGGTTTATTCCACCAGGAAGCATTATCTGGGGCACTTGCTCTACTTGGTCAGACCCTAGAATTTCAAGAGATCGTCCACGGCATTACTGTAAGAACTGGGAGCTTATGTATATCCAAATCATGGTACCACTTTGCTTCAAAAGTAAAAGGCACATTTTCCTCTTCTAAGAGTGTGATCAGCTAATCAAATAAGATCACATGTACCCCAGGGCGCCTGGGTGGCTCAGTCGGTTGAGCATCCAACTTCGGCTCAGGTCATGATCTCACGGTTTGTGAGTTCGAGCCCTGCGTCAGGCTCTGTGCTAACAGTTAGCTCAGAGCCTGGAGCCTGTCTTCGGATTCTGTGTCTCCCTCTCTCTCTGACCCTTCCCTGCTCTCTCTCTCTCTCTTTCTCAGAAATAAAACATTTAAAAAAAAAAAGGATCACATGTACCCTGCAGCCTACGTGGGCTGTGCCCACACTGCAAGTCCGCAGTGTTCTCAAGAGTGTACCAAGGAAAGTGAAGTTGAGAGAGCTTATTTTAAATTCATTAAGAGTGCTCACTAGAAGTAGGCACTTTCCAAAAGAACATCAGGATTTCTTGTCCTATAAACCGAGTTGGAAGCATTTCTGCCTCTAGCAGTGTGGTGGTCCAAGCCAGTGTTTCCAGAAGTGGGGTTCCTAGAACAGCAGCATCAGTGTCGCCTGGGAACTTGGTGGAAATGCAAATTCTCGGGGCGCCTGGGTGGCTCAGTTGGTTAAGCATCCGACTGCAGTTCAGGTAATGATCTCACGGTTTGTGAGTTTGAGCCCCGTGTCGGGCTCTGTGCAGATAGCTCAGAGCCTGGAGCCTGTTTCAGATTCTATGTCTCCCTCTCTCTCTGACACTCCCCCGTTCACACTGTCTCTTTCTCTCTCTCTCTCAGAAATAAATAAAAACATTAAAAAAAGAAAAATACAAATATATCCCACCCCACACTTAACCCAAGCCACAGAGACCTGTCTTTTAACAAGCTCTCCAGGTGATCCTGCTGGAAGCTAAGCTTTCAGAACCATTAAGATCAATGCCACTCAAAGCATCAGTGGTGAAAGACCAATTTTGCTTTTTTATTTCTAAAATAACATACATCGGAGTGCCTGGTGGCTCAGTCGGTTAAGCATCCGACTTCGGTTCAGGTCATGATCTCATGGTTCATGGGTTCAAGCCCCGCATTAGGCCCTGTGCTGACAGCTAGCTCAGAGCCTGGAGCATGTTTCAGGTTCTGTGTCTCCCTCTCTCTCTGCCCCTCCCCTGCTTGCACTCTGTCTCCCTTTCTCAAAAATAAATAAAACATTAAAAAAATTAAAAAATGACATACTGATACACTGCCAGAAAAATTACAATATATATTAAATACAAGTCTTTTTTTTTTTTTTATTAGATCCACCTAACAAAAAGTTTTTGGTGTAATTACTAAAGAAGTCCCTAGGGGCGCCTGGGTGGCTCAAGTCAGTTAAGCATCCGACTTTGGCTCAGGTCATGATCTCCCAGGTTGTGAGTTTGAGCCCCACAATGGGCTCTGTGCTGACAGCTCAGAGCCTGGAGCCTGCTTCAAATTCTGTGTCTCCCCCCCTCTCTGCCCCTCCCCTGCTCATGCTCTGTCTCTCAATGTCAATAATAAATAAATGTTAAAAAATATTTTTTTTAAAAAAAGAAGTCCCTAAGTGCTTCCTCTCTATTTCTGTACTTCTCCCCTTTTAGACCAGTAACACATCTGCAGAATGGACTGGTCTGTAAGCTACACTTTGAGTGGCTCTGGTCTAGATACTCAGAAAGGCCTTTCACTTTCACAAAGGAACTATGTAATTCCATCAATTCTAAGATGCACCTATTTTCTACATTTTAACATCTCAGAAATCAGAATGTATCTCCAAATCACTCTGTCTGGAGGCAGTAGGAGTTGGCTCACATGGTTTGTGCATGTGCATCAAAACATCCAAAATGGATGTCAACTACTTGGGGAAAAATGCTAGTAAAACACTCTTTTAAAAAAATGCTGCATCGCAGTGCTTTCGATGGCACAGAGGACCGTACCTGGTGGAAAATAACACACATCAGTGAGTCAAAGGAGACAGTGATTCAGACCTGTTGGAGTGTGAATGTGAGAAAGTTTTATGAATACCGTAACAAATTTATTTTGCTTATATCTTTTCTGGGTATACACAAGAATGAGCTATGATAAAGCTCAATGTTTAAATAACTCTAAAAAGAACTCTTTAAGTGATAAAAAGTATTGTGTCAGTTTAATGGACTGTTTTTTTCTCTTTCTCACCGGTACATGAGAAAAATTCATCATATAAATGACAAAGCCTTATAATCGATTTAACACTGTATATCCTTCACAAGACCTATTTACCGATACACAGTTAGCCTCAAATACAGTAAGGGGATGCCTCTAGGTCCCCCTTAAAAAAGTAAAACAAAACAAAAAAAACATGACCCGAAGTATATGTGATAAGCAAGGGAAGGTTGCCCTCAGGGCAAATGTTGGAATCTCCTGTCTTACGCTGGGAACTCAGGTAAAATGCCAAAGTGGTTCCCAGGCTCTCCCTCCCTCTGCCCTTCCCATGGGCATGAGCTCATTCTCTCGGAAAAAAAAAAAAATACACACACACACACACACACACACACCTTCTACAATCCACTAATAAAAACTAATTCAATTAAAAACGGGCCAAAAATCAAAAAAAACATTTCTCCAAAGATGTACAAACGGCCAATAAGCAGATGAAAAGACGTGTAAAATCATAGTCACCAGGAAAATACATATCAAAGCCACAATTATACATTACTTTGCACCCACTTGATGTGGCGAGAAGTCTGATCATAACAAGTGTTAGTGAGGCTGTAGAGAACCTAGAACCCTCATACATTGGTGGTGTCAATGGAAAATGGTGCAGATGCTTTTGAAAAGCCAGCTGTCAGTTTCTTAAAATGTTAAACATAAAGTTACCATTTGAGCAATTTTATTCCTAGATATATACCCAAGAAAAATGCAAACATATGTCCACCAGAAACCTGTTCAAGAATGTTCACACAAACATTATTCACAATAGTCAATAATTGGAAATAACTCAAATGTCCATCAAATGATGACAGGATAAATAAAATGTGATGAATCCACATAATGGAAAATGATGTGGCAATAAAAAGGAATGAGGAACTGATACATGCTAGGACGTGGACGGAGTTTGAAAACATTTTTCTAAGGGAAAGAAGGCAGTCATGAAAGGCCACATATTATATTCTTTCATTTGTATGAAATGTTCAGAATAGGCAAATCCATAAAGACCAAAAAGCTGACTAGTGGCTGCATAGGGCAGTGGGGGGTAGGAGGAGGGGTTGCACACAACAGAGGAGTGACTGTTAACCGGCTTTGAGGTTTCCTTTCGGGGTGACAAAAACCTGAAATTGATCACGGTGATATTTGCATAACCCTCTGAACATACTGAAACCACTGAACTGTGTACTTCACGTGTGTGAATGATATGGTATGTGAATTCTATCTCAATAAAGTTGTTAAAAAATGGAGAACAGGTGACATTTGAAGGGACAACCGCGGAGAATTTTCCACAACTGATTAAAGACAAGAATACACAAAGACAAGAAGCACAACAGAAACAAGCAGGGGAATTACATGAAATCTACTCTGGACACACTATGGTGAAACTGAACCAAGCTGAAAACAGAAATCCCTGGCAATCAAAATCCACTGCGAACACACTGACGGCATCGCTGCAGCTTAACTGCCAGAGAGCAGAACTTCAGTACTAGGGACTCCTCAGAAGGTACCACGTTTGGCCCGAAATCCAGACAAAAACAAAACGCCAGGCATTAACAAAAATCAATGCGGTATTGTTCTGCCTTTGATTCATGTTCGGACAGGAACACGGCTTGCCTGATGGAAAACACAGAATGCTTTCAGCCTGAAAGCTAAATGTTCAAAGCCATTTGACACAGTTTTACTTAGAGTCTCTAAGAAGTCACCAGCGCCAAGAGGAAGGACTGGGGGGGTTTTCTCTGCTGCGAATGCTGCCAGGGAGTTAGTTACATGTTGGTCTATACTCGACAGCAGAAATCAGAAACAGCTGTGCCGTACCAGGTGCCATCTTGCTCATTTAAAGCTCACACTAAGCTCAAGAGAAATATTAAGTCATAGGATGCTGTATAAGAAATCAGGTTCATATTTCCTTGTAATTTCTTAGATTCAATGATCTCTTCAGCTATCTGTTGATTCACTGTGGAAGGATTTGATGAGGCATTCATTTCTTAGCTATAGTAAAAGTATACTTCCAGAAAAGTGCCTGCACTCTTCCATTCCTACACATACATGGTTCATAAATATTTAACAACTGCTTGAGTAACAGGATTTTCATCTGCAATTAAAGTGACAGTTTTCTGCTCTACCTTATTTTCTTCTTTACAGGAAAAGCTTAAGTCCTTCAAAACAAACAAAAAAGACATTCTAATAGCTGATTAGCTGTCTACATCTGTCAGTGGTTACCAAACACAAAAGCAAACTTCTAACAGAGGGAGATAAAGGTTGAGAAACCCACAGAAGGTCTTATCATCCACATGAATAGAAAAGTAGATTGTTTTAAAAAGCAAAACAGAAAGCTTTTTGGATGTCAGGTACTATACAAGTCCAAAATTCTAGTTCCTTAAAAGGTCTCTTTAATGTTAACAATCAGAGTTTTAGGTATCAGCACAGAAATGCCCTAGTGTATCATTCCGACCTGTCACAAGCTGGGTACATTCCTCATTTTGTAACTTGAAAGTGGTAGAATCTTACCATCCTCTGGCTGTCACAAAGCTGATTGTGAATGAAAATATGACAATATTCATGACTAACCAAGTACCCTGTCCATCAAACACTTAATCCTAAGTGGCTCTGCTGTCAGACCCATAAAAGCTACAAGCGCATTTAGGTAAGAGCTGCTTTTAAAACGTGCGTCGTTCCTTCCTGAGCTTCAAATCAAGGGGGTTATTTACTTCCATGAAATTAAAAACATTTCGTCTGCATTCCTTCCTTCCTTCGGTAAATAAGTATTTAGAATCCTCTGTTTGCCAGGAGTGTGCTTATTATTCGGCTTAGTAGTAGGAAGAAAGGAGTGGAGAGGAACAGCTCGGAGTTGCCCCAGGTATGCTGCAGGGAAGGTTCCCTCGGAAACGTGTAGGATGAAAACGAACATGAAATGTGCAGTGAACGGTACACCCAAAAGGGCAGCCAGAGATGCCGCACAAAGGGATCGATTATGAAGAAAGGCATGTGAGAAAAATAACAAAAGAAACTCAAGACAAATAACAAATGTGGTGCTAGACACTTTCTGCTAAGAATGATTTACCTCACAATTTGCCATGTGTGTTCGATCCTCATCTGTTATCACCCACACTGGTCTTCAACTTCATACTACCAGTTCTTGGACCATGCTCTCTTTGGGCACGTCTCATTTGTACCTGAATGCCTTCCCGACATCTCCTGTCTCGGACTTTTCAAACTGCTGTGAGGAACTGGGAGTGGGAATGAGCAACTAATTCAGTCCTGGATCCCTAGGGCCGATTTAGAGGCTCTCCCAACTCCCTCAAGGGTTCTCTCCATGAAAGGAAACAGCGATCTGCCATTCAGTGAACACTGCTTGGTATATTTAGGGAATGGGGCATTTAAAGATGAATGGTACCGCCAGTCCACAGCTGCAGAGAGACTAGGACCTCAGTAGAACATGAGTTCTAGACTAGATTCAGTCCATTATCAGTTGGGAGCTTTAAGTCCCATAGGTAAACTCTGATTCTGTCTCTGGTCTCTTTCCAACTGGCTGGTTCCTATCAAAAGTATTGGGCCTAGAAAGAAACGTTATCTTTATCCTATTTAATCAACCTTATATCCTTGGGAAGGCTACTTAGCCTCTGCAATGTTTTTTCTCTTTTCTATTCTGAAAATGGAGGTAGTAATAATATTTAACTTGAGATAGTGTGAGAACTAAATGGGATAGCTTACGTGAAAAGTACTGAGCAGACTTAATGTTCTATATCATTATTAGTTGCTATTGGTTGCAATGACTTGGAAGCACTTTATTCTTGTTTTGTTTTACATACGTATTTCAACCACTCTTTATCATATTCTAATCATCTTTTCACTTGTAATTATCTTAACTGGGCTCTCTCTCCTCTTCCTTCCTGGGTATAAGCTCAAATGTAGCTCTGGTACTTAATAAAGTCAATACTTTATTAAAGTATTTAAATTGAACCATATGAAGATTTTAATGGACATAAAGCTATTCAACCATTCCAACTAATGGAGTATCATTACATCCTAATTTAGGACTTCTAAGGATATAAGGGATATATCAACCCATAGTTTGGATTTTGAGAAAATATCTGTTGACAAAATTTACCTATAAATGATATTATTCCTGTTACTAGGCAACATTCCATAAATGGTGTCTCAGCACATTTTTGAATCATTGAGCAGGAACAGCATAAATATTAAGAACAGAATGGAATATGGAGAGATCACAGCTCAAAAGCACAAGGTTAATTTTAAAAAAAGATCTTATTTTCTTGGTATTGTCATTTCTCAAAAAAAAAAAAAAATACACGTTAATAGATAGCCTAAAAAAGGAATATCAGGCTCCTACCCCACCCCTCCCAATCCTCATTCTGCTCCTCTGAGGTAAAAACTTAAAACATTTATCTGTATTTTTGCTAGCTATTTATCTTCATATTTCTTCTTATACACCTATTTCCTGACTTTTCCATTTTAGGTGCTATTGATCTCCTAAAATGGAAGGTGAAGACTTAGCTCTCTTATCTCTCCATACATACATTTCCTTTCTCAAACACCCAAAATGGTTTTATTAGATTTTTTTACCAAAACAATATTTGGTTAAATCGATACTCACTGAGCAAAACTAGGTACAGTGATTACTATTTCCTTTCTCCTACTTTATCCCACCTCAGGGTTAATAACGGTCTTTTCTTTTTCTATTGTTGTTTGGTTTCCTGCCTGTAACAAATTCATGATGGAACTTTCCAAACGACCTGCAAAACTCCCTTCGGTATATCCAAACACATCAGGTAGGCCGCCTGCCTGCTTCCCCCCACCCCCCCCACCCCCCCCCACCCCCCGCCGCCTCCCTTTGGCAACATCTCAGCTCTAGCCCGGCTTCAGTACCCACTGGCTGCCTTCAAGGTTGGGTAGCCAGCTGTCATTTGGGGCTGTCTTTACCATCACTCTGGAAGCTTCCTAGGATTCCACCTGCACTGGGGCTCCAGGTTTTGAGATTCCCATATTATCCTATTTCTTGGTTCAGTCCCCCTTTGCAATGGACCAAAAATAATTTTCTTTTCTTTTTTTTTTTTTTTTTTACCAGTTAAAAAGTTGTCACAGTGCTCCAGATGGCGGCTGGTTTATTTGGAACCTCTGGCCTCTAAATTCTAACACATGTTCTGTGAGCCTAGAGTACTTAGGTCTTATGCTTTTAAAAGAAAAAAAAATGCTTTTGAAAGAAAAAATATTTTAATTGTTTTTAAGACTTTGCAAAGATTTTTTTTTTCCTACTCTCACAGTTGATCATTTTGGCTGCTATAGAGCTCTGGCTGATAAGTAATTTTCTCTGGGAATTCTGGAGGCCTTGCTCCATTGTCTTGTAGCTTCCTCAATTGCTATTCAAAGCCCAATGTTAATCCTTTTACAGAACCAGTTTTTTTTTTTTTTTTCTCCTTGGAAGTCTTTGGAATCTTCTTTTTTACTATGGGGGAAGGGAAGGGGAAAAAATAGTTACAGAGAGGGAGGGAGGCAAACCATAAGAGACTCTTAAATACAGAGAAGAAACTGAGGGTTGATGGGGGGTGGGGGAGAGGGGGAAATGGGTGATAGGCATTGAGGAGGGCACTTCTTTTTTTTTTTATAATTCTATTTTTTTTTATTTTTTTTTATTTTTATTTTTTTTTTTGCAAATAGTTTATTGTCAAATTAGTTTCCACATAACACCCAGTGCTCATCCCCACAAGTGCCCTCCTCCATGCCCACCCCTGAGGAGGGCACTTCTTGGGATGAACGCTGGGTGTCGTAAGGAAGCGATGGACCACAGGAACCTACCCCAAAATCCAAGAGCATACTTTACACACTGTATATTAGCCAACTTGACAATAAATTATATATTTTTTAAAAAGAATCTCTTTCGGGGCGCCTGGGTGGCTCAGTCGGTTAAGCATCCGACTTCAGTTCAGGTCATGATCTCACAGTTTGTGGGTTTGAGCCCCACATCGGGCTCTGTGCTGATGGCTCAGAGCCTGTTTCAGATTCTGTGTCTCCCTCTCTCTCTGCCCCTCCTCACTCATTCTCTGTCTCTCAAAAAATTGAATAAATGCTAAAAAAAAAAAAATTAAAAAAAAAAGAATCTCTTCTTTTTCCATTCAACATTATGGGGGGGGTGCTTAAGTTTGACAACTCAGGTCTTGCACTTACGAAAAATATTTTTGTGTCGTTTTCATCATCTTTCCCTTTCATTTACTTTGTTCTATTTTATTGGGACTGACTACTAGACAGAGGTTGGGCTTCCTCTAATTAGTCTTTTCTCTTTTTATCAATCTCACTGTCTTTTGGCTGAACTTTCAGGGACATGTCCTCAATTTAATATTCTAATCCTTCTACTGAATTATTTTTACTTCTGCTACATTTTTAATTTCAAAGAGTACTTTTTCTGTCCTCTGAATGCTGCTTTCAATAACATCCTGCCTTTACTTCATACATGTGATCGCTTTCCTCTCTGACAATATTAATTATAGATTTGGGCACTCAGGAAGTTTTCTTCTGCTCCTAATATTGTTTACTCCAAGTTTGGCTTTCCTACTCATTACGATCACTGTCCTTCACATCAGATGTTTTCTTAAAATATCTTCTGACAGGTTCTATTTAAGAGGCTCAACCTAAAAAGCTAACTGGGAACTCTGGGTGAGGAAGGGTGCTAGCCAATTGGTGAGATTTACTGTAGGGTGACAAGGCAGTATAACTGCTTTGTCACTAGGAGGGGATACATCTACAGATGTCCATATTTGTGATTTTTTGCGGACTCTGACAACTATAAGCCCTCCTTCAACCTGCCACTTGGTGGGAGTGTCTGCTAGTGTTATGGGGGTACAGGAAAGACGCTAGGGGTATGCGTGTGTGTGTGTGTGTGTGTGTGTCTGTGTGTGTGTGTGTTGTGGGGGGCAGAGGAGACGTCTGTAATATTGCTATTTTCAGCGAAGTGCCTCATCTCTGCCCTTGACTGTGACCTGGGCCTCAAAGCCCAGAGCTTCTCTAATTCAATCTGTCAAGAAAGTGAATATCAAGGCTTCTACTAAGGTCTGGAACTGAACTTCCTGTTCCTACCAGATCCCCTCAGATCCTTTCCACTGTCTGTGAATCCACCGCCCCCCCAGTGTCCATATGTTTTGCTTCTAACCACTCTCACCTGCAGCCTTCTTCCAGGGTCCAGCTTTTGGGTTACAAGGGCCACATTGGCCACATGCCAACAGAACAGACATACCTGTGAAGATTCCAGCCCACACCCCCAGCTGCAGCGGATTTCTGATGTGACAGTGTGCCTCTAGTTAGGACAAATGCTTCGCTGTAACTTACACTCCAGAGCTCCTCTAAAGGAGAAGACAGAGCTAGGACTTACCCTAAATCACACCTTTGCTTGGTTTCCTGCCCTTCGGTCTCACCCCCAATTCTCCCCATACTGGACTCTCCTAGAAGCACTTTCTTGCTGAAGCACTTCCACATCAATCTACAGCCCAGAGTCAGCTGCAGGAGAACTAGCCTAAGACCATCATCTAGTTGCTTGGGTTTGGGGAAAGATCCAAAGATCTAACCACGCCATCCAACTTGCAGCTAGTTCTATTTCAGACCCTGACTCAAGCCCTCATGCTACCACCATGAGTTTCGAGAACCTCCTATTCCTGAACCTTTCTAGTGTTCCAGGAAGCGGAGGCTTCTGGAAGTTTGCGACAATTGCAGAACACCGTCTTGTACTGCCATTTCTATTCAATTCTAAGTTAAACTTCAGTAACAACTTCAGCTTCATAGAGTCTACTCTTCCAAATGCGTGGGGACAACTCACTCTCCTCTTTAGTAGAAAAACATGCAGAAGTCTGACCTGACTTAAAGCCCTGGAAGTGAAGCCGCCCTATAGTCAGACAAACATGGGTTCAACAACTTTACCAGCCAAGTGATGATAGTTACTGAACCTCTCTGAGTCATGATTTTTCTCCCCTGAAATGGATATAATATGCTTATCACAGTGCCTGTCATATAGTAAGTCCTGTGCTTTGAGTTATTTTCTGGTGGTGACAAGTTTGGAGTGCGATCACCCTATGCCTTCACCTAGTTCCCACATTTCTGAGAGGTCTGCTCAAGGTTATGAGAATAGTCTGGGGCAGTGGTTCTAAAAATGTGGTCTCCAAATGAGCAGCAGCATCTGGAAGTTGTTGAAAGTGCAAAGTCTCGGGCCCTACTCCAGACCTGCAACAGAATCAGAAACTGGATTGGAGCCCAACCATGGGTGTTAGAAAACGGCCGCCAGGGGATGCTAATGCATGCTCACGTGTGAGAAATACTGACCTTAGGCCACAGATCAGAGAAAAATATAATAGAGCCCCATAAAGATGAAGTTCAAGACCTAGAGCCAGTTGGTATGGTATTGAAGATTGTAAGCAGCACTAATGAATATACATAAACACTCAATGATTAGGGATAGGAGGAAGTTGTAATTATACTTTTATTATTAGAGCAATGTAAACATTAAGACTATGTTATAAATGAATATAAACAGGAGTTAGGTGCTAAAGAGAAAAAGGTTGATTTAAGTTCATGGCATTAACAGTAAGCCTATGCAACGTAGTGTTGAAACGAAAATAGAAAAGTGTATTAACGCAAGAAAAACGTAATTTCTGGGCCCAGAAGCTTAAGAAACACTTGAAAGAATCCTTAATTGTATTAATCCTTTTCTGAAACAAGCTACCAAGTATACATGATCCGGAACATTTGCTGGGGAAAACTCATTTGATGTTGTCACTTCACCAGAGATTCAACTATTGAAATTCATCTCAAATTCTGAATTAGTGCCATGCAAGCAAATGATTTTTACAAGCAAAGAAGGGAACTTAAGAGCAAGAGAGTTCCCTGAATCTGCCACTCACATTCTAGGGAAGAGAACTTGCATAGCAATTTCCACTCGCTGAAAGCCAATTAGGTGATTTACTCTGAGGAGTACAAATCAGAGACACAAGAAAGCCAATTCCGAGAATAAGTCCACAAAGAGCCTGAAATTTTAAGAAAAGGACAGCTCTTTTGCCAGAGAAAGTAAAGTGTAAAGGGCAGCACACATAGGTTCGGGTCTCAGGGGTGATGACCAGCCACTCAATTTAGTTTGACATACAATCTCTCTGAGCTACTCAGCTTAATCCTGCAGGGCATGGCAGAGATTTCCCTCCAGCCCTTTATGGCCTCTGAAGATCTCAAAGGTCTGCTGCCGTGACTAGCGAGACACAGTGGCTCTGAATGCCACCACAGGGAATATTAGCCAGACTGGCTGAATGTCCAGAAAGCATACCTATATTATTTAGCCAACAGAGTCTCATTTCACATTGATGATGATAATACTAATAATGGCTGACTTAGAGTCTTTACTCTGTGGGGCACCTGGGTGGTTCAGTCGGTTAAGTGTCTGATTTCGGTCCAGGTCATGATCTCACGGTCTGCGAGTTCGAGCCTGCGTCGGGCTCTTTGCTGACAGCACCTGGAGCCTAGTTCGGATTCTGTGTCTCATTCTCTCTCTGCCCCTCCCTAACTTGTGCTCTATCTCTCAAAAATAAATAAATGAAAAAAAAAATTTAGAGTCTTACTCTGTGCCTAACAGACCCTCTGCTAAGCATGTTACATGCATATTCTCAGTGGATCTTATTTTGAGAGAGAGAGAGAGAGAGAGAGGGGGGGGGTGAGCCAGTGAGCACAGGAGAGGGGCGGAGAGGGGTAGAGAGAGAGAGAGCTCTCAACACAGAGCCCTACTCAGAGGTCGATCTCATGACCCTGAGATCATAACCTGAGCCAAAAATCGAGAGTTGCACACAACCTACTGAGCCACTCAGGTGGTCCCTCCACGGATCTTCATAACACACCTGTACGGTGAGTGCTGCTTTGACTGCATTTCACAGACGAGGAAATGCAGCCTCAAAGATGCTAAGAAACTTGGCTAAGATCAACGAACCACTGTGGTAGAGCTAGGCTTTAATCCCACAGCTACCGGACTCTCAAAGTGCTACGCTTAACCATGTTTTAATGCCTTCACTGAGAGTCCAATGTACTTCAGCAGTTGTGATTCATGATACATGTGCACTTCTCTTTGCCTCACCAAGAAAAGAACATTTCAAATAGTAAGATTATGTTATTGGGACGTGCATGGATAATACTTCCTTTCTGGTTGAGCACTGGATCTCTTCAGCCTTAGATAGCTGTAAAGCCCGCTAGGAATGTGGCTCCCTCCTAAAGTCATCGTATAGGTGATTCAGCTGGTCCCCACAGGGCTCGCTTTGAGATTGGTGATGTTCTGGTTGCCATGGACACCAGATTTCAACACACCACTGAACACGGGGAAATCCATTCCATGCAAAGCAATGGAGCCAGCAGATGGGCACAGTGACAGCTAACTGCACATAGTGCTATGACCAATATTTGTTTTGCCACCTCTAATTTAGATGATGTTCTCACCCATGAAGTCTGTAAGACTGCCTCTCATCTGAGAAACAGCTTCTTTATGGGCCAGGTAGCAATACTCACACTTCAACGTGTCAAAGTCATACATTTGTCTGGGTTGTTGAATGGGTAAAGCTATTCAGAAAAGGAAATCTGATCTTACACAGAACAAAATCTTTGTTCAGCTTGCTAAAGGATGGATCAAATGACTTCCTGAAAATTTAATTTGTCCAAGTGGCTAGCACCCCAAGAGTAATGAGTCTGTTAAGTTGGTGGGTTTCCCTAGTAACTAAATCTATAAAGAAGATAATTAGGAAAAGATAAGTGGACTTAGATATACATAAATAATGCATGAGAAGATGTTTCTTCTTTGGGACAAACCACACACCCGAGGCATTGTACTTAATTAATGAATACAGGTCAGAGATCAGTCAGTACAAGTGAATCATGAAGAAAAACACTAACTTGACCACATCATGGACTGTTGACCAGCTTACCAAAAGACCATCACCACATGGAGATATTAAAGGAACTCTCTGTCGCTGGAAGGAAATCTACTTTGTGTTTTGTAGAAGCCAGTCACATGACAAACATCACTCATTAAATTAACCGGCAAAAAGGAAAACAGCCAAGTTAATAAAAAAGTAATGCATTCTATCGTCTTCACATTCAGAGGTCAATAAATATAGCGAAATTCCATAAAAAACCTCCTCCCTAGAGAACACAGAGAGGTTAAGTTATTGGCAAAATAAATAATTCAATACATTTAAAGGAATTTTTACTGTGCACTTTTCCCTCAATTTATTCAGTAATAAGAAAATTACAAACCATGCTCTTGCCAAATAATTACAGTACAAACAGTAAGTTTAGGTTTTAGTGGAATGTGGATTCATAGATGAAAGGTATAAATAAATGTGATCTCAGGAAATCTGCATTACTGAGGTTTGTTCAATTACCGTATCATAAAAATTAGAAAGGAAAAGGTCTAAGCATTTCCATTTAAATTAATTTAGAGTAGGGCAGAAGTACCTTATATCACATGGGTAAATTTAATTGAATGGTTCTAAAATGGGAGCGGTTCCATGGGCATCAAGAGGATGTTTTCTATGTGATCTAGAAATGTTGTAATACAGTAGCTCTTCCATTATTACTAAATAATTTAAAACTGCTCGAATCTGGTCTATTGGAGCCTTTAAAGGAATTCTATAAAAACAACTTTGCATATTTAGTGCAAAATTATATTTACCAGAGAACAAAAAGAAATCCATGCATTCAGTCACAGATGTTAACAGAGTCCTTAAATCTGCGGGGGGGGTCAGGCAGAGCACTTTTGTTTAGCATTAGCTACGAACTGAAAAGCTAATATTCTGGCATTTATGGAAATCTTTTTCAGTACAAAGGACAAATGATGAAAATCATGAAGTTTTGGGGGACTCTGTCAAATCTGTTGACAGGCAATCCCATAAATTTGGAAGGAAAATAGTGATTTAGAGCTTTTTCCTCAAATCTGCTTAATGAGCCAGCAGCAACACCACCTGGGAGCTTGCTGGAGCTGCAGGATCTTGGGCTGTACCCCAGGCCTGCTGAATCAAAACTGGATTTTTAACAAGATCCCCAGGAGATCTATGTGCACGGTGAAAGTGTGTGCAACAATGGGGCACCTGGCTGCCTCAGTCGGTTGAGCATCTAACTCTTGATTTCCACTCAGGTCATGATCCCAGGGTTGTGGGATCAAGCCCCGTTTCAGGCTCTGAGCTGAGTGTGGAGCCTGTTTAAGATATTCTCTCTCTTCCCTCTCCCCCACTGTGCCCTAAAATAAAAAATAAAATAAAAATAAAGTGTGAGAAGCACTCACTGATAGTACAGACTTGACAATCAGCCTGTAGGGGGTAGAACCCTATTTCTGCCACTGACTAGCTGTGCAACCTCAAACAACTTCCACGACTTCTCTGTGCCTCAGTTTCCTGCCTGGGTATGATGGAGACTGTCATGGTGCCGAAGTCATAAGGTAGCTGGCAGTATAAAATGACATAAAATATGTAAAGTGCTTACAACAGTGTACACAGTAAGTGATCAATCACTGTTCTTACATCCTTTTAGCAATCACAGGGTTCTGGCTCAAGAGTAACAAAAGATCTTGGGGCGCCTGGGTGGCTTAGTCGGTTAAGCGTCCGACTTTTGCTTAGGTCATGATCTCGCGGTTCGTGGGTTCGAGCCCCGCGTCGCGCTCTGTGCTGACTGCCGGCTCAGAGCCTGGAGCCTATTTCAGTCTGTGACTCCCTCTCTCTGTGACCCTCCCCTGCTCATGCTGTCTCTCTCTCTCTCTCCTAGAAATAAATAAAACATTAAAAAAAAAAAGATCTAAGCTGTAACCCACAGAAGTGCCCCACTTCCTAGGCAGTCTATGATCAGGCAATTAGGAACTGGACTCAGCCTACAAAAACCCACATTCCCCCAACCTACTGTCATTTCAAGGCAAATTTGAGGGGCTTACTGATGTAGGGTACAGTACACAGCTGCTTACAGAGACCATGCAAATCCAGACAGTGTGATTTCCTGCCTATGTATTCTGTTTGGTGGGGACTGAAGGGAACTATAAGGGGACTCATTTTCTGCCCTAGAAACCTTCATCCTCATTTTCTACTCATCAGTTTGTTATATACTAAAAAGTCTGATGAAACCCAATGTTGAAAATAATGTGGAAAACACCAGCACTCCCAAACACTCATGGAGGGAAAGGAAATTGATGAAATCTTTCTGGAAAGCAGTTTTGATAATCTCTACCAAATGAAAAATATCTGTAAACCTTGAGCAATTGTGTTTTAAAAATTTTATCCTTGCAACAGAAGGCAAAGATACATGTATAAAAAAACATGTATGTAGGTGCACATTACATGTAAGTACTGGATATGTATAGATGCATGTTATATGTGTATGCGTGCTCTTTTTTAAAGACAAAGGTATAACTTTTTTTTAAGTTTATTTATTTATTTTTGAGAGAGGGACAGAGACAGTGAGTGGGAGAAGGGCAGAGAGAGGAAGAGAGAGAATCTCAAGTAGGCTCCACAATGTCAGCACAGAGCCTGATGTGGGGCTTGAACTCACAAACTGTGAGATCATGACCTGAGTGGAAACCAAGAGTCGGATGCTTAACTGAATGAGCCAGCCAGGTGCCCCTATGTGTGTGTTCTTTACAGCTCTGGTTCTGACAGAAAGAAAATTAAAAAAAAAAAAAATTCACGTACATCAATAGCGGTTATATTATGATATAGCCATTTAATTAAACCAATATAAAAATGAGACCTCTCTTTATGCAGTCATGTGTAAAGATGTCCAAGGTACACCAAGAACATAAACTCTAGAATATACAGACTATGATCATTTGTGTAGATGGATAAAGATATAGGTATTTTACATCAAATATGTCTAAAAAAGAAAAAAAAATCATTAACAATTATATCTTCATTTTGTTATGTATCTTTCTGTATCCTCTTGTTTGGTTTTACCTTGTGGATATGAGGACAGTTATAATTTTTTAAATGTTTACTTATTTTTGAAAGAGAGAAACAGAGACAGAGCGCGAATGGGGGAGGGGCAGAGAGAAAGAGGGAGACACAGAATAGGAAGCAGGCTCCAGGCTCTGAGCTGTCAGGATAGAGCCTGACATAGGGCTTGAACTCACAAACCATGAAAATATGACCTGAGCCAAAGTCGGACACTTAACTGACTGAGCCACATAGATGCCCAGAGGACAACAATAATTTTTAAGAAAAACTAGGGGGAAAAAGATCTCAGACAACCTAACATTACACCTTCAGGAACTAGATAAAGAACAAAAAAGACCAAACAAGTCCAACATTAGCATAGGGAAGGAAGTGATAAACTTTAGAGCTGAAACAAAACAGAGACTAGGAATACAAGAGAAAAGTTCAACTAAGAATTGTTTTTTTTTTCCTGAAAAGATAAACAAAAGTGACCTTTAGCTAGACCAAGGAAAAAGAGAAGACTCCAATAAATAAAATCAGAAATAGACATTACAAATGACACCACTCAAGTAAAAAGGATAAGAAACTACTATGAACAATTATACACCAACAAATTGGACAATCTAGAAGAAAAGGATGAATTCATAGAAACATACAACCTACCAAGACTGAATCATGAAAAATAGAAAATGTGAATAGACCAATAAGGAGTAAGGAGATAGAATCAGTAATCAAAAACCTCTGTCAAATAAAGGCCAGGACCAACTGGTTCTGAAGAATTCAACCAAGCAATTAAGAAATAATTAACATCAATCCTTCTTGAACGCTTTCAAAAAACTTAAAAGGAGGGATATTACCCTGATATCAAAGCCAAATAAAGACACTACAGGACAATATCCCTAGTGAATAAAGATGCAAACATTTGAACAAAATACTAGCAAACCAAATTCAACAACACATTAAAAGGGTCAAACAACAAAACCAAATGAGATTCATCCCTGGGATGCAAGGATGGTTCAACACATGCTAATCAATAAATGTGATACAGCACATTAATAGAACATAAAAGTCATATGATTATTTCAATAGATGCAGAAAAAAATAAGTGACAAAATTCAACATCCAATTATGATAAAAACTCTCAACAAACTGGGTACGGAAGGAACATACCTCAACATAATAAAGGCCATATAAGAGAAGCCCACAGCTAACATTACACTTAATGATAAAAGGTTGAAAGCTTTTCCTCTACCATCAGGAACAAGACACAAGGATGCTCACACTCACCACTCCTAGTCAACATGGTACTAGAAAACAGAATCCTAAAATACATATGAAACCACAAAAGATCCTAAATAGCCAAAGCAATCTTGAGGAAGAACAACACTGCTGGAGGCATCACACTTCCTGATTACAAAGCTATGGTAATCAAAGAGTCTGGTACTGACATAAAAACAGACACACAGACCAATGAAACAGAATCAAGAGACCAGAAATAAATTCACACATATATGACCAACTAATATCTGACATGGAAACAAGACTATTCAATGGAGAAAGGGCAGTTTCTTCAATAAATGATGCAGGAAAACTGAATAACCACATGCAGAAGAATGAAACTGGACTTCTAACTTATACCACTCACAAAAATTAACTCAAAATGGATTAAAGACTTCAGCATCAGTGAAAGAAACAAAAAGCTCCTTGACATTGGTATTAGTTCCTTGACATTGGTATTAGCAATGATTTTCTAGATATGATACCAAAGCACAAGCAACAAAGGCAAAAATCAGGTCTATATCAAACTAAAAAGCTTCTGCACAACAAAGGAAACCATCAACAAAATGAAAAGGCAACCTATGGAATAGAATATCTGCAAATCATATCTTGAATAAGGAGTTAATATCCAAAATATATAAACAACTCCTAACTCAATAAACAACTTGATTTAAAAATGGGCAGAGGAACTGCATAGACATTTTTTTCCAAAGACGACAGACCAATGGCCAAAACAGGTATCCGAAAATGTGCTCAACATCATTAATCATCAGGGAGATGCAAGTCAAAACCACTATGGTATCTTACCTCACCCCTGTTAGAATGGCCATCATCAGAAAGGCCAGAAATAATAGGTGTTGGTAAGGATGTGGAGAAAAGGAAATCTTTGTGCACTGCGGGTGGGAATGTGAACTGATACAGTCAGTATGGAAAACGGGCACTTCAAAAAACTAAAAAGAGAACTACTATGTGATCAAGCAATTCCACTTTTAGGTCTTTATCCAAAGGAAATGAAAACAGGGTCGCAAAAAGATGGATGCATCCCCATGTTCACTACAACATTATTCACAATAGCCAAGGACATGGGAGATCATAAGACAGACCCTGCCAAGGGGTGTCAAGAGGCAGACATTTTGGTAACCGCTCAAAGGCCATTTCCCTCTCCTTTCTTCTTGCTGGTCAGAAGTTTCATCCAAAGACAGAGGTTAGAAATGGAGGACACTAGTCTTCCCAGCGTCCCCTGAAACCGGAAGTGGCCAGTGCTGGACAATGACACAGAAGGGAAATTCTTCAAATATAAAATGTTCTATACAATTTTAAAAAAAGATACAAGAAAAAAGCCTCAGATCCTTCCTTTCTATGTTAGGTGTATGGGGACATAATGCTTGGAATGATAGTAACTATCTTACAACCCTAGAGAGACGCTTCGATGCTGAGACTTGCAGAGAAAAGGATGGAAAGGGCTTGGGTTCCGATGACTTTCTCAAGTTGCTTGACCAATCTGGAAAGGCCTAGCTCAACACCCCTTAGAATGTGAGGTAATAGGGGTGCCTGGGTGGCTAAGTCGGTTAAGCGTCCGACTTCGACTCGGTCATGATCTCACAGTTCGTGGGTTTGAGCCCCACATCAGGCTCTGTGCTGACAGCTCAGAGCCCGCTTTGGATCCTGGGTCTCCCTTTCTCTCTGCCTCTCCCTTGCTCGTGCCCTGTCTCTGACTCTCAAAAAAATAAAACATTAAAGAAATTTTAAAAAAGAAAGGAAAGTGAGGTAATAAATGTCCCCATTATTTAGATGACTTTTTACTGGACATTCTATGATCTGCAGCTAAAAGCATCCCCACTTAACACAGCTGCCAACCACTTGCCTAGGAGTGAGCCAAGGACCCAATTAACAATCCAGTAATATACATATATTCTTTTAATCATGGCAGGAAGATAGATTCCTTCAAAGTATTGGATATAATTTTCTATAGGACATGCAGAATCACTTTTGATTTTCTGTTAGTAGACACGAAAGGGAGTAACACTGATTTCATTAAGCAGCTACTATACACCCGGCACTAAACTAGGCGCTTTATCTAAAGTGAGTCACCACAGCAACTTCCAGAACAGTTCTCTTTGGTTGGGGAAATGAAATCATATCTGTATTTTCTCAAATCTTGCTTAAACAATTTAGCATTTTCTTTCATTACAAATGCAGACCACAAACTACCAAAGTACTTGTGACTTTGCCACCTATAGAAATCACAGATATATTCCCGTCACGCTGCAGTTGTTGAAGACAGCTCGAAATATCGTTGACCCTCATCGCTGTTTCAAAGGTACCACAATCCTTAGGCTTGCTGCAAAATCTTGTTATTTAATGTGTTAATAAAGAACACATATGCTACTGCATCACAATTCTAAAAATGTTTTGGTAACTGGCTGTCGATATAATTGGCTTCCTTTGTAATCCTCCGTGTTGATTTCATCCTTCTAAAAATGCTATTCTGAGAGGTATTGAAGGCTTCACCAGATTTATAAAGGAGTCCTTGGCACAAAAGGGGTTTGGACCCCTGCAACCAGTCCCCTTTATGACCGTTCTTAATACTGTTCACCCCACTACCCATACAGAAAACTAGGGGGGTCTTTTTAAAAGGTAATGAAGATGAAGACATTACTGGTTAAACAGGAAACATGTGCTAACTCCTGACTGTCCTGGCCCTTCTCTTTCTATGAAATCTCCAAGAGGATTCCCACCTCCGGGGGCTTTGTCCTTGCTGTCTCCTCTGCGTGGAATGCCTGCTCTTAAAGCAGCCACTTCATTCTCATGCTTCAGTGATGAGGCAGAACATCACCTCCACAGAGAAGTCTTCCTGGCTGATGTCTGCCAAGCAGCACCTCTCCCCTCTCCTGCCCTGCCCCCAGTTATTTTCTGCTTAGCTCCTTTCAGAGCACTCGCGACAACATAATTATATTGCTTTTTGTTCACTAGTAACTCCTGGCATCTAACAAGGTGCCTGGAACATGTAGAAACCTGACCTTCGTGGAATGAAGGAATAAATGACAGAATAAGTTAATAAGGAAGCTCTGATTCACCCATTTTACAAGTAAGAAAACTGAGGCTCAGAGATGTCAAAGTATTTTTTTAAAAATTTTTAACGTTTTTTTATTTATTTCTGAGAGAGAGCGAGCGAGCACGGGCAGGGGAGGGTCAGAGAGAGAGGGAAGACACAGAATCTGAAAGAGGCTTCAGGCTCTGTGCTAGCTGTCAGCACAGAGCCCGACATGGGGCTTGAACCCACGAGTTGTGAGATCATGACCGGAGCCGAAGTCGGCCGTCCAACCGACTGAGCCACCCAGGTGCCCCACAGAGATGTCAAATTATTTGTCCAAGGTCACCCAGTGGCAAAATTATTTTAACAGCAGCCCCTAGGCCTTCCCTTTATCCCTCCACCATTTTTTTCTAACTTCCTTTTGCCTGCTACATTTTCACCAATCTGGAAAGCATAATGGACCTAATACAAATTTTTATGGTGTGATTTCATAGGACTTTAGGGTCCCATTGCTCAAGGATATCTGCCTAACAAACCATCAAAGCTACTTCCCTGGAGTATTTCCAGGAGAGCTAAATTGAACAAAAATATATTAGCTGGTAAGAGTGACTCTTCCTTTTGCTGTCTCTACACATATACACACAATTTTTCTCCTCCCTGAGTCTTAAAAATACCAACAATAAAATCAAATGAAAGAAAGAAAATTCAGAAAAGGGTAACCTAAGAAAGAAAAAAAATTATAAACCCCCGGGGTAAACACTAGCATACGAAAGTACATGCGATAAGGCACTTTCCCCAAGCTTCTGTGGACAATTCTGGCCATATGCCTCCCAGTAGCCAACATCTAGTGAGGAACATGTCAGTTACGTGACATAGCCTAAGATTAAAAAATTCAGTCAATTTCCAGGAAGAGCACAACCATTCCTGTTTCTAAGGACTGAGGGAAATTCCCCTCGTGGATCCTTACACTGAAAGCATGACAGGAGACAGTAATCGGTATTTCCAACTACAATCTTATAAAAAAAAAAAATAGATCAAGCTTCAGGGAATGGTATCTTATGGTATCTCTTAGTAGGCATGCCTGGTATAATGCCAAAACCTACGCAGCATTGGACGGCCTTGCTATTTGAAGCCTGGTCCCTGGACCGGCAGCAGCACCTGGGACCTGGTTAGAAATGCAGAATCTCAGGTCCAATGCCAGGCCTATTGAATCAGTCTGTATTTTATTGACAGGATCTGCAGGTGATTCCTCTGAACACTAACGTTCAACAAACACTGGTCTAAAGCTTATACTAAAAAATGTCTAAGAGACTACTATTCACTTATTCAGTCAACACAGATTTACTGAGACCTTGGTGGTAGGAAAGTATTCCTACCAATGGAACACCAAAGGCATCACCATAAAGGAAAATAATGATAAATGAGCTACCATTGAAGGTGAGTGGCAAAGCAAGGCAGAGTAAACAATACTTGCAAGAATACCAGAAGAAAGGTACCTAAGGTACTTTCTAGGTACCTAAGGTACTTTCAAGGTACTTGAGTACCTAAGTATGTGCCAGGTGCCACCTTAATGATGGGAATATAGCAATGATACAAAAACTCTCCACACTTACAGAGTTTACATTCTAATTGGAAAAGAACACAAACAAATAAAATGGAACAAAAAAAGGGCAGAAGTCAGGGGACGAGGTTGCAGTTTTAAGCAGGGTGAACCGAGAAAGTCTCACTGGTGAGGGAATGACCTATACAAGGTCAGAGACCTAGCTATAAAAATAGCTAGAGGAAGAGTATTCCAAGCAAAGGGAACAGCGAGTACAAATACCCCGAGACAATAAATGCCTGAAACAGCAAGAAGGCCAGTGTGGTTGAAGCAGAGTGAGCAAAAGTGGAAGAGGTATACAGGGGGGCCAGGTCATGTGGGGCCCCGTCAGCCATTTTAAGTGTCTTAGCTCTGAGAAAGATGAGAAGCCACTGGAGAAAAGGTAATAGGGAGCCACCACAGGATGCTGAGTGGGGAAACAACATGATGAAGTGCTTTTAAGATTGGTTCCTCAGAGGTACATGTAATTTGTTGTGAGAATCCAGCTCAGAGTACATTGCACTAATCCTAGTAAATGGGGATTCATTCATTCAACTATTTATTAGGTGCCAGCGCTGTGCCAAGTAGTGTGGGGAGGATCTAGACTAGGGCGAGAACTGAGGGAACTGCCGGAGGAAAGTGCATATAAATGACATTGAAACGAAGGAAACCCAGGATAGAAGAACAGATTATTTAGAGAGAAATGACAGAAGATCACAGCTCAATTTAATCAAGGTTTATGGTTCATCTACAGAAGGCAAAGCCATATGCTGGCGAGGACGCAGGAGTGGGGATGGGACAGGAGATGTCTATTTTCCCCTCATTAAGGGCTTCCAGCCGGGCATGCGTAGCCCCTGCCCTGCACCTTTCAAGCCTGAATTTCTCGCATTACTGCAGCCGAGGCTGGCAAGGAGACCGGCTTATCTGCTCAGGTTAGGAGCTGGTGTGTGCATGTACCCTCAGAGATTGGTCTTTCTCCTGGGAGCAGGGGCCAAAGCACCTCAAATCGATTAGTATAAAAAGATACATCTGATTTGGCAGGAGGGCAGAAGAGAGGTCTTAATAAATGTCTTTTCGGATCAGTGTTGCAGACTGTCCCTGGGTCACCAGTTTTGGGGCAAGGAGTCTGTGTTTTGGTCTGTTTCCACCTGTATGACCTGACGGGTCTCCCACTCTTTGCCACTCCATTCAGAAGAAAAGGCCCCAAGGCATGAAAAGGAAAGAAGCAAAAAAACGAATTTGAAAATTGCCTACCACCAGACTGCAAGGTCTGCGGAGCAGATGCAAATGCAATGCAAATGATATGTAAATAGCTCTGTGGCCTTCGGAAAGGTTTTATACAATTGGAAGGGCCCTTGGGGAAAGGGCTAGCAGATAACAGTGACTCAGAAGCAGAGTGAACTATTTCAAGACAAGTTTGTCACACAGATCTTTGCTGCCCTGCTAGCACAGTGCACAGTCTTTAGTGATTTTTTTCTCACTTGGATCAACCTCACCTGCTATAAATAAAAAAATCAAGCCTGCCTGTTATCTTAGAAGTTATCTAATTGCACTTTTGAAACACGGTGCACCTTTTTCTTCAAACACCTGTTTCACCAAAATAAAGTCAAGTTAAATGTGTCATTTCCTCCCTAGAACAATATTTGGCTCCAGTGGATTATGAATGAAATGCCTCTTTCCGTTCTAGTTACTATGATGGTTTGGAGGATTTTTTTCCCCCGTACTCCACAGGAACTGGCACATTCTCTCCTCATAGTCACATGCTGTATTCAAAGTGGATCCAGAAAAAACAACAACCCCATATGTAGTTATGAGATCCAATTCACTTCAAGGAGCCACTGGAAAGCTATTCATTAAGAAAACCTGCCCTGTCAAGCATGCTGTCGTCCTGACAATCCCAACAACGCGTTTTAAAATGAAAAATGCACATTCTATTACAATGGGGTAGAATTCTGTCTGCATTTATGTATTTAACAGGATAGCCCCATCAGATACGCATTTTAAAAGAGCCGTGAGAGGAACTGAATAGTAAGCAACACAGTAAGCACAGGAGACCCGCAGCTGGGCAGGAATTCCGGGTTACAGATCCCGGGCGCGGGAGGGAGTGGGGGGCGGGGGGGTGGAGGTCGCCGAAGCAATTTACCTCCACGTTAGCAATGGAAACAATGATAGCATATCCAGCCCCCCAAACTTCCAGTACTTTGCTAGCACTCGTAACTTTCGGAAGTGCTTCAGCTTTTTGGCAGGAGGGTCAGAGAAAGGGAAATCCTTTTCATGTTCGAGTTTTTCTTTTCACACTCGGAAGAGCCTCCGGGAAGCTGTTGCGCAAAGAGACATCTGAGGAGATGCCACGATAGGCGCAAAACACGAACAAAGCGCAGAGACGCGGAATCCCAACAAATGAGAGAACGAAAAAGAGAGGAGAGAAGACAAACACCGGAGATAAACCTCTGGAGACTAAGGAAACGACAGCGCCAGACAGAGCGACCGAGAGAAGAAGAGCCGGGGAGCGCTGCTCCCGCCGCCAGGAATCCCGGGAAGGGCCGGGCAGGCGGCGCGCGCCCCCCCGCGGCCGGGGCTGCCTCTTACCTCCTGGGCGAGCTTCTGCTTGAGCACCAGCGCTGCGCACAGGTAGCCCGCGCGGCCCACGAACAGCTCGTCGGAGCCGCACTCCAGGAAGGAGACCGGCGCGCAGACGGCGCACAGAGCCCGGAACTTGCCCAACGGCTGCACATAGTCGGACCGGCCCAGGGCGTGGTACACGAGCGTGGCCACGGCGTACACGCCCGCTCCCCCGAGCAGGAAGGCGGCGCGCGTGTCGGCGTCCGGCTCGCCCCACTCCTCCGCGCGGGCGCACGCGTCTATGAGGCGCTTGGCCGAGCGCAGATAGCGCTCCCGGGCCCCGGCAAAGAGCGGGCTCTGCGAGACGTGGTAGAGCATGTAGGCCACCCCGGCCACGCCGCCGTACAGCCCTCCCTGGCAGCTGCTGGCCGCGGCTGCCGCCCCCCGGGCCTCAGCGCCGCCCCCGAGCGGGGGCAGCTCCTGGAGGATGCGCTCGATGGTGGCGGTGACCAAGGGCGCCACCGCCTCCTCGCACTGGCCCACCAGCAGACTGCCCTGGTAGTCATCGAAGCGGTTGGCGAAGCAGCGCTTGGTGTCCATGCTGCCGCCCGTGCCCCCCAAAGCCGGGCCGGGGTCCGCCTGAGGGCGCGCCCTGCAGCCCCGCGCACCACCTCTGGTTCTCTGAGGCGCTCGGCCGGCGGTTGATGCGGCGGGGATGGAGCGAGGAGGCTGAGACGGGAGGTGACAAGAGGAGGCGGGCGCGCGGAAGAAGCACGGAGCGGGTTGCCAAGTGGGGCACCCGGCTGCCGCGAAGCTCCCGAGTGGCCCAGGCGGCCGCGGGGGATGCGCGTCGTATGCCCCCCTCCGAGAGGCCGCGCCCTCGCCGAACCCGCCCCCTCCTGCGCCGCCGCAGCTCGGCCGCCTCTCCAAGGGGCCGAGGTGATCTCCGGCAGGACCCACGCGGGGCCCGCGCCACTCCTCCCGCTCCGCCCCCGGCTCCTCCCTTCCCGGCGGAAGGCCAGCGACGCGCGGGACACCGATCCGGAACGCCGAGGCTGGGCGCACACGCGCACCTGGCGGTGGCGGTGAAAGACCTCGAGTCTCTAGTGAACTCAGAGCGTGGTCCTCGAGTCAGCAGATCGCCTCGAGTCAGCACCCAGGTGGTGCCTGTTAAAAACGCAGCGGCTCAGACTTCGTCCCAAACGTATTGAATCGAAATTAGCATATTTAGCAAGAGCCCCAGGTGATTCACACGCGCACTAAAGGTTGAGAAGCCCCAGAACTAGGGAGAGAAAGGGGGAAAAAACCGGAGCGCCCTCCTGCAACTTGTTTCTTCATCTTGGTCACTTCGGAGTTCTCGTTCTGAATGTTTCCATCCCAAAGGCTGAGAGGTCGTCCCGTTTCAAGCCTGGCATCGATGGAAGGCCCCCATAGGGAAGCCCCGTTGGCCTTGGTCGTCGTGTGGCCTTTCTCGGAGCACACACGAGTGAGAAGGCAAAGAACCACACGAGGTTAAGGTAAGAGAGTGGGGGTCCTGCCTTTCTCCTGCTGTAGAGAGCACTCCTTCCCGTGCATGCACAGTAAGAGTCATTAACTAGGTAATATGGGGCAAACGCTGCTTGAGAATTTGAATGAGGCTTTTTTACCCTTTTCTGCGAATTCTTAGGTACCTCTCTCCTCCCTTTTCCCCCATGTTTCTTCCCTCCTACTCTCCTTCCACGGGCGTTATTGAGGGGCTCCTATGGGTCCGGCACTCTGGAAATAGATGGGTAAACAAAGGAGACAGAGTCCTTAGCCTTTTGGAGTTTCTCATCCACCGGGAAAGACAGGAGATGAGCACTTACACAAACAAGTTGCCTTTTTTTGCTCAGCCGTTTTAAATTCTTCCTTTCCCAGAGGGTTGACAAGTCAAGGCCGAAGGTCGCCTCTCCCAGTGGTATTTGCGTTTTGATAGGGACTGTGCAAGACGCAAAAGACTAAGTGTCAGTAGTGGGTACTTGTGGAAAAGTTTTTGACACTTTGCGGGGAGAGCAACTTCTTCACTTATTTGAAAGGCCAGTTTTATTTGGAGGCAATTTTTTTCCCAAAAGTGCTAATTGTCACAATGATTTGGAAGCAGAGATTAAATGGCCTGCCCCTCTGTCTTTGCTTGATGCATTCTGGAAAAGAAGCTCTGTGTGCCAGGATTACTGGCAGGACTCACACGTCCACACAGGGACGTCCACACAGGGGATGGTATGGCCTCCATCCTCCTATAATGCTGCCAAAACAGGTTTTATTATTTTTTTAATTTAATGTTTTTTTTTCACTTTTTGATAGAGCCTGGCCAAAACAGGTTTTTTATTTATTTAAAAAATTTTTTAACCTTTATTCATTTTTTTGAGAGAGAACGTGAGTGGGGGAGGGGCAGAGAGAGGGAGATACAGAATCTGAAGCAGGTTCCAGGCCCTGAGCTGTCAGCACAGCGCCCCATGTGGGGCTCGAACTCACTAACCGCAGGATCATGGTATAAGCCGAAGTCGGCTGGGCTGCTTAACCGACTGAGCCACCCAGGCACCCCAACAGGTTTTATTTTTGAATACAATAATAAAGGGAAGTCCATTTTTAGGCAGAGAGCTTGATGCATTAAGCGTATCAAAGGAGCAACTGTTATGTTTAGTTTCTCCTGGGGTTTATTCCTCATCCCTCAGTCCTAGGAAGCATTTAGGAGTGACTTTCGTCCCTTCGGACAAGGAGACATAAAATGCAAACCTTCACAGGCAGAAATGAAGCCTTATTCCATTCATTTCTCCACGCTTCCCCCTTGTCATGGATCTGGAGGCAACTCCGTTAATATTGACTTTGATTATCCGTTTACACATCCCGGCAGCAATGACAGGGATTTGTGCTGCCTGACTTCAAAATAAAACGGTCTCCACGAGAAGGAGCTCTGCCTTTTCCCAGTGGGGTCAGCCCCTCTGTTGCCCCAAAATGCTGCATAGCAAGCAATCCCAAGGTCTGATAGCCTCTAACAATTGCTCATGCATCTGGGATCTTGGCTGGGCTCATTCATGTATCCGGGGGTGGGCTGGCTGTTAATGGTGTGATGTGTGCAACTGGGGTCCATCTAGTTCACGTGTCTGTCATCCTCCAGCCAACCCCAGCATGTCTGCCTGGCACACATGACAACAGGTGTGTTTACAGGGTGGGGTGAAGTACTGGGGTTCCTAGGGGTTTGGACAGTGATGCCAACAAGTGGAACAGAGGTCACAGGCTGGATGTGAAACAGCATGATTTGGGAGAGGCAGGAAGCTAGCGGCATCCGGGAGCCCTCTTCAACTCAGAGGACAAGTTAACCCTTTTACCTATAAATGTCTTTCCCAAAGACCTCACCACTTGGCCTGCTGTACAAATTACCTGGCAAAACTTCAGTCCAGAGCATCCTTCAGGGTGGAGCTAACTCTGCAGGCCACATGAGGCCTCGCCTCCAATTGCTATATACTTAATTCGCAAGCAGTAGTTTTTATTCTGATATCATGACTCCAGTAGAACACGCTCTCCATGAGCATACGGCTCTTGTTACATTGATGTACTGATGTGCTTCAAGAGCCTAGAACAGTCCCTGGCACATGTAGTGGGCACCCAGTAAAAGGTTGTGAAATGAATTACTATGAGAGCATCACAGCAAGGTAACCTGGACTGGAGAATGCAGAACGAAGCCTTTATTGAAAGTGTACCCTGATTTGATTAACCCCCCACCATTTTTCCTGGCTCCTTTTGCTGTTAAGAATGCAAGGATGTAAACATTCGGCAGTCTCTACCTCCTTTCTTTGTCTCTCCACAGTCTGGTGACCGGTACACTTTACGGTGACTTCACACAATCTGTTTTTACGAACTCTGTGTGGGAGATGACATCTTCTAGATATGGCCCGAGCAGCAGCTGCTCTGCCATGTGCTCCTCCGCAATGTGACCCTGCCATTCCTCTCATTAGGAGGCAGGGTATGTGTCCCCTCTTCTTGAATCTGAGTGGGCTTATAACTGACTTGTAACCAATAGAATGCGAGGGAAACTATACTGCGTGACATCCAAAGCTAAAAAAAATAAAAGAATGCAGCTTCTGGGGCGCCTAGGTGGCTTAGTCGGTTAAGTGTCCGACTTCGGCTCAGGTCATGATCACACAGTTTGTGGGTTCAAGCCCTGCATCGGGCTCTGTGCTGACAGCTCAGAGCCTGAAGCCTGTTTCAGATTCTGTGTCCCCCTCTCTCTCTGACCCTCCCCTGCTCACGCTGTCTCTCTCTCTCTCTCTCAGAAATAAAAAACATTAAAAAAAAAATGCAGCTTCTATCTTCTGTGTGGGGCCACTCATACTTGGAGCCTTAAAGCACCATGTGAGAATCTGACCACCCTGAGGCTGCCACATTGTGAGGAAGTGCAGATAACATGAAGAGGCCACTTCCAGGTGCTTAGGTCGCCAGCCACCCAGGGTGAGTGAGCCGCCTTGGAAATGCAGGCCAGTTGAACCTTCAGATCACAGAAGTTCCATGAGAACCACCATTCCAAGCCCTTCCAGAATTCCTGACCCACAGTAGTCTGAGCAAAATCAAATAGTTGTTTTAAGCTGCCGAGTTTTAGGGTACTTTGTTATGCAGCAATGGTAACCAGAGAATCTTGCTAGCTTCCCACCATCCACTGCCATAATGTCCCCAGTCTTTGATCGTGTTCAGGCAACAGGGCAGCACATAGCTGGGGAGAGGAATATCTTGGAGAACCCTGGACAGGGAGACCGGAAGGACGCAGGCACACAGAAAATTGTGCTCCAAAATAATAATTCAAGTTAGATTCTTTAGAAGCAGCGGTGACCCTACAAAGAAATATGCAGCCTCTACAAAATCTTGCCAAAGACCATTATTTTGCCCTTATCTGCAAGATTTGTCCTGATCTTTATAGAATCTCTGGCAGCACTTGCTGACGAGCAGCTCCCAACACATGGTTTCTGTGATCTTGCTGAATTGCCCAGTTCCTAGTGCTTCCTCAGGATTTCCTTATTATGCAGATTATGCAAAACTCTGGATGGAAAATTAGTTTCAGTGGGTTTGTCAAGGAAATCACATAAAAATGATGCATAGCTATCCAGAAATAAAATAATAAAATCAAAGGGTTTCTCTAATGCAAATCATTGCCGTCTAAGGGTGCATATGAAAAAAAAAAAAACAGTTATTTTGTAACTGTCAAACCTCAACGCTTAAGGTTTAGTACATCTTAGGGGATAAACCATCTTAAGAATACTTTCAGATGGGGCGCCTGGGTGGCTCAGTTGGGTTAAACAGCCAATTTGGCTCAGGACATGATCTCAGCATTCATGGGTTTGATCCCCACATCAGGCTCTGTACTGACAGCTCAGAGCCTGCAACCTGCTTCAGATTCTGTGTCTCCCTCTCTCTGCCCCTCCCCTGCTTGCTCACTTTCTCTCTCACTCCCAAATAAATAAACATTAAAAAAAAACTTTCAGAAAGTTTTCTGAAGTTTTGCTCAAAGGGTGCATCATGGAAATGGTTTGGATAACCGAGTCAGTGCTATGTCTAGTCATTATATTACTTTCTCTTTGGAAATGCATCTCTGATTTTTTAGCTACCTAAACCGTAGAGACTTCTGCTTCTGTTCTTTTGCCCCCTAGAGCCCCTTCTTAAAATAGCAGCTAGAGTAATATAAGTCAGATCCTATCTTCTGTGATGTCAATGTTGCACTTGTCCCTCAAAGTAAACTCCAGAGCCCATACGACAGCCTAAAAGGTCCACTGCCATCTGGTCCTTATTACTTCTCTGACTTCGTCTCTTCTTCCCCTTGTTCCTTCAGTTCCAGCTGCACTGGCTGCCTTGATACTCCTGAAACCTCCTAACTAGTCTGAGTCTTTGAAAGTTTTCTTTGCAGTTTTCTTTTCCTGGAATACTCTTCGAAAGATATACTTGCCCTCCCCTCTCTCTCAATGAAGTTTTCCTCAGCTTATTATTTAAAAACATTTTTTTAGCATTTGTTTATTTTGGGGAGAAAGGTAGAGCATGAGCAGAAGAGGGGCAGGGAGAGAGTGAGAGAGAATCTGAATCAGACTCTGCACTGATAGCACATAGCTTAGTATGGGACCCAGACTCACAAACTGTGAGATCATGGCCTGCACCGAAGTCAACACTTAGCCAACTGGGCCACCCAGGTGCCCCTAACTTATTATGTAAATTACAGCCCTTCACCCCAGCCATTATTATCTACTAACTATATATTTTTACTGATTTATGTTGTTTCTTGTATCTCTCCCTCTGCTAGAATGTAATCTCCACAAGGACAAGAATTTCTGTCTCTGCTCTCTGGCTTTCTCCTCCGCACCTAGATTAATGCCTGGCACAGAGTATTTGCACAGTAAGTATTTAATGATGTATGTGATACCCTTCTTAATGTCAAAAACTTCCACCAATCCCTAATTCATGGCTAAGCTTTGCTGTCTGTTTCTTGATCAATTTCTTGATAGTGGTGCTCTTACAAGCAGCCCTAAAAAATGTGTATTTTTAACATAAGATCTGATTTTCTTTCTTGTCTCTTTTTCTTTACATCCAGCATTATCCATTTTAAGCATTTTTTAGCCATTATATGTCAAACATGATGGCCAATACACAATGTCATGATAGATTAGAAACCAGCCACAAGAAGTAAGTAAACTGTCACCTGTCACTCTGTCTGAAGGAGGGACAGCCCAGTGTGATCAGTTAGAATGGTCAAGAACAAGTAGTAATGTACACCTTACCTTACTGAATATGAGAAAAATACGTATCAATTATGCCTTTGGGTACTACAACGTTATGTGTATGGATGTATGATTTGAATGCACAGTAATAAGTTATTGCTGTGTGGGTCAGTACTAAAACACATGCGCCTCTATTTGAAACTGATGAATCTGTGTAAAGTTACCCTTAAATTGACAAGTGAAGATGGGAATGTTCCTTTGGCCAGAGTAAATTTTTTAACTTGAAAATTCTAACAGTCCTATGTGTAGTCATTTTTAAGGTTTCCTCCAGTATTCAGGATTAGAAGGAGAGGAGTGATTGAGAATCTTTATAGTGGTATAGTTCAACAGATGCCAAATAGTAATTAATAACCTGGTAATGAATGCTGCATCAATTACTACTCCTGCTTTTTGTCTTGTGATCAAAAAATCATTTCTGGGGCACCTAGGTGGATCAGTCGGTTAGGCGTCTGACTTTGGCTCAGGCCATGATCTCCCAGTTTATGGGTTCGAGCCCCGCATCGGGCTCTGTGCTGACAGCTAGCTCAGAGCCTGGAGCCTGTTTCAGATTCTGTGTCTCCCTCCCTCTCTGATCCTCCCCTGCTCATGCTCGCTCTAGCTCTCTCTCTCTCTCTCTCTCTCTTTCTCAGGAATTAAAAAAAAATCATTTCTACTTCTACATCTATAGTTCTTATTGTTGAAAGAAGTTCCAATGTCAGAAATATAAGGTAGAGATTTTCTCTGATAAAATTGCTAGAGATTTGCATGAATTGCAGAAGAGATAGTAGTTAAAAGATTAGATGTGTCTCAAATAATTGCTATTGATTATGACTCTGGAATGCTCATGCTCATGCTTTTCTAACTCCTCAATATGAAATGACTTCTCAGTATCTCTTGGTCCAGCATTCTCATGAAATATAATTAGGAGTGATATCCAGAAAGACTTGGAGTCCCAGCCTATAGTCCAAAAGGCAGAAAAATCCATTACCAGATAACCAAAGAAAGCTAAGTGCTTTGGGTTAGCAAGGATTAACAGAATAGTGAAGCTGGAAGGATCCAAGAAATCCTCAATTTAACCCTTTCCTCTAACAATGAGGAAACTGGGGTCCATGGCAGTTGTACAATAGGGAGTCACTGAATGATTGGAAAGAGGAGTGATGGGATCATATTTGTGCTTTAAAAAGATCATTTTTGCGGGCACCTGGGTGGCTCAGCCAGTTAAGCATCTGACTTTGGCTCAGGTCATGATCTCAAAGTTTGTGAATTTGAGCCCAGCACTGAGCCCCCTTGGGGTCCTCTGTCTCCCTCTCTCTCTGCCCCTCCCCTGCTCTCATATGTGCACTCTCTCAGAAATAAATAAACATAAAAACAATTAAAAAGAAAAATCAATTTCTAGAAAGTTATAGGATATGTTTGAAAAGTGGAAGATTTATCAGGATGATAACCCGAATAATCAAGAAATGAGGAAATCTGAGCTAGATGAGTTGCAGGAAGGACAGAGAGACTTAGAAGGAGTCATGAGATATTAAGCAGGTAGGACTTAAAGGGTTCGGTGACTGACTGGATGTGGGAATAAGGAAGAAAAATAAAAGGAAATCAATGATTGTGGCTGGTTTCCGCTCTAGCCAAGTGGGCCAGTGGAGGTGCTGTACACCAAGTCAAAGGATATAGGTAGTAGAATAGGTATGAGGTATGAGAAGAAGACCAAGAGTGAATTCAGTCTTAAAACTTTTGAATATGACTTTCAGTCCTATTAGAGAAGGGGGCAAGCTTTGGAAATGAGTTAATAAAGTGCAAATATTGGAAAAGGCATGCAGCTAGACTTCAGAGCAAGATCTGCTGTGCTTGCCAACCCAGCTTCCATTCCCTTCTTTTATCAATGATACCTTAATATCTTGAGTTTCCTTTGAGAAGCAGCCATCCCTCATTCCCATAACATGTAGTTTGAAGGCAGCTAAGGCATTCCCGTATCCCCAAGGGTGAGCATATAACCCAGGCCTTGGGAAAGCTGGGATCACCAGAGTAGGATTAAATTTACAGCTGTTTGTGGCCATCCTATGAATGCAAGGAGAATGCAGGCTGCACATAAAGCCACACAGAGGAAAGCAGTACTGAGCCATAGATAAAAAGTGTGACCTAATGACATAGGTGTTGGTACACTTCTGCCTGGCTTTACCTGAAGAACTGTTCAGTTATGGGACCCTGTATATTCCTTCTTTTGTTCAAGTGGGTGTCTGTCAATCACAAAAGAAAGGGGTATGGACTCATTTGGATTTTTGATAATTTAAAGTAGTTTGCTGTGACTTGTTTAGAGAAGTTGGGTAGGCAGGAAGGGAAGCAAGAAAAATGTTTGGGAAGGTTATAGAAGTCACATTTGTGAGGATGATTGAGAACAAGAACTGATTGAGAACAGCTCTTCAGCAATGAATGAGTTGGAGGTGTTGAAATGAGACCTGATGTCAAATTCCTGCTCCACCAAATCTTATTGTGTGACTTTGAGAAAGTTATGTAATGTTCCTGACCGTCAGTTCTTTCATCTATGAACTGGTAACAATAAGAGAATCTGGCTCATGGGATGGTTAGGATAATGCCTATAAAGGATTTATCTTGAGGTCCAGCTCTGAATAAATGTTAGCATTTGTGCAAAATGATTATTATGCTGCATGTGGTTGTTTCAAGAAGTGGATTCCTGCTGCCTGATTACCACCTAACCTCTTGTATCTTCCTCTTTTTCTAAGTTGATTCTCCTTAGAAAAGAGTTGCTGGGGAAAGGTTTGTTTATTTGTTCTGCCTATTCTTTCCCAGTGATTCCTAAATCAAACATGTTCCATTCAGAAGTCTAAAGATTTCTGTTTTTCTTTATAGTGTGAAAAATTCCACTTCTAAGGTGGAAAAAGAAATCATGCTGTGTTTTTCAGCTTTGATGTGATTGCTAGTAATAAGGATTCGAGTTGACAAATTTTGTTGCTGATGCATAAGACAGAATAAAATTAATCTTTTTGAAGGCTGTCTGGTTCTGCAGGGCTGAGAGTAGGCAGGAAAGTAAAACCATGTGACATAAAGCCATGTAGGAGAGCAGATGTGCAAAGGAGGATAAGCAGGCGCTATATGAGGGGGATGTTTGACTCATTGGTTTTCAATCTTTTAAGTACAATGGAATCATTCCAGAATTTATCCTTACTTCACCAAACTCTCACAACTTTGAAAGAAAAAACCCTAAAGATGTCTTTGGTTGCTTTGGTTATTTGAACTGCTTCTGAAAATACTGACAGAGAAAGTCAGTTTATTCTTGGCTAGAAGTTGTACCTCTCAAACTTAGTTCAAAAAGAAAAAAAGTAAGTCTATTCAGTCTCTTAATCATACTTTCTTTTTCAATTGAGATATCCCAGAAAGTTACCAATATTATCTCTCTGTTTAACATGCAGGTAAGTAGCTCACCATAGTTACTTGAAATTCACAGTTAGAACCTTCACATAACTGAATCTCCAGGCCACTACTACTCAGTAAAATTGGTTTCTATTCAGATGGTGGCATCTAGCCTCTTTCTGTCAAAAGCACTGTGCATTTGGATTTTGAGTTTTGCATGAGACATACAAAATTGGAATTCAGATATAGAGTCCTAGTGGATTCAGGAGAGATAAGTAGGTAAGTACGTACGTATATATGATGAGTATAAAAGCATCCAAAAGATTGGCCTTCTATAAAAGGGAGCCTGAAGATCAGTCAATGGACTAGAACATCATGACAGTCTAATAGGTTCCTGCTGCCAGATAAGTGTCCTGAAAAAGCAGAGATATTTATCTAGCCTCAATATTTATTTTTAAATCTGAGGTCTAGTATCTCTTATAATGGCTTTATTTCATTTACCAAATGATTAAATATAAATAAAATGAAGCCATTTATCTTGTACAAGCTCACTCTGGTTTGTGGGGCAGACTGAGTATCCAGACCAAAAAAAGATGTGGAGTTTGAGACTGGCTAAGGGATTAACATCTGGATGTCTGTTCCTCTTAATTAACCAAAACAGCATGAGAGCCGTTGTTTTCCTATGGGTAAAAACAAAAATAAAGAGGAGGATTTGCTTTCCTGAGAACTGCACTTTTATGTATTTTCATTGTTCTTTTTAACTTCTTTTTCATAAAATGTTTGGGAGAAGAAAAGTACTTTGAATCTTAGATTTATATCATCCTATGTTTATAAAGCTTTAAGACTTGGTATAATATTACCTACCACCAAAAGTAGGCATCTGTCTGCATCCATTAGGATTAGAGTTAGCTGCTTAAGAAGAGGAGGGGACTTGTGGGGATGAGCACTGGGTGTTATATGGAAATCAACTTGACAATAAACTATTTTAAAAAAAGAGAAAAAAGAAAAGCATAGTAACTCGGACACATGTTATGATTCTTATAGACACTAATTAATAAAATATCAATTTATTTTTAAAAAAAAGAAAAACGTGTTAAAACTTAAGCAAAATAATTTCTCTCACCTATTAAAAAAACTCAAAGATACAGAGAGCGATGTCAGCAAGATGCTAGAATAGAAGCCCCAGGCCTGGGAGGAAATAGATTCCACAACAGTTTATGAACCAGTTCCCTCGGTGAGAACTCAGAAAGGCAGTTAAGAGGTTTCTGCACCCAAGGCCAAGCATGAAACCAGTCACACTGAGGTCCATTGGAACATTTGTGGTACGCTCTGGCCAGAGCCCCTCTCCTTGGCGCGGTGCCATGCAATCTGCAGCAATCTCCTAGCTCCAGATTTACCTAGAAAGCGAAAGAGAAGACTAAACCATACATCGAATGCTCTGACTTTTAGGAGCCTGCCCAAGGGACTGGCTTCTGTTTCACCTGTCTTGGAGCACTGATGGGAACCAGCATAGTCCAGGTGCCTGGAGGTTGCTGAGAACAAAAACGAGCTGGACAGCATGCTAAAGCTCTAGGGGAACCACGGTACGATAGACAGAGATGATATAACTCAGCAGCCTCTCTTTTAGTGGGCAAAGAGAAGACTGGAATATGTCTCCAATATTCTGGATTTTGGGGGGCTTCCTAGGGACTGGCTTCTACCTTGCCTATCTCAGAGTATGGATGGGCCCAGCATACGCTAGATGCCTCAGGGCCACTGTGAACACAAAAGAACTATGTGGCATGCTGCTGTTCCAGAAGGCCCATGGCACAGTAGACAAAGGCTAATAGAGTTTGATGGCCTCTCCCTCAGTTGGAGTATGCATGTGACATTCTGGCATTTCTGTCTTACCTGTCTCAGAAAACAGACAGGAACTGGCATACTCTAGAGTCCTGGGGCTGCAGAGAACAACAAAGAGCTGGGCAACATGCTGCTGCTTCAGAGGACCTACAGCATAACAGAGACACACCAGAGGGAGCAAGAGATTACAAGCTCCTGAAAAAAAAATCTCTCTAAATAGGAATCTACATGCACAAGTCCAAAAAAGCCACATTCACAAAAAAGGGTTGAGAGGCCTCCAGAATCGCTAGCTCAATTGATTGGTGAAGGTATTTCTGTTGTGAAGTCAGTCTCTAAGGACTGGGAGAGTTGACTATTTTTGCAAACATGCAAATACCAATACAAAGTTATAAGGAACACAAAGAAACAAGGGAAAACAGCCCAATCAAAGGAACAAAATATATCTCTAGGAACTGACCCTAAAGAAACAAAGGTATATACAACGGCATGCCAAAGAATTCAAAACATTCTCCATAAAGATAGTCAAGGATCTTAGGAAAATTATGAATGAACAAAATGAGCATTTCAACAAAGAGGAAATATTTTTGAAAAGCAGACAAAAAAATTGAATCTGAAGAATGCAATAAGTGAATTAAAAAGTTCCTTAGAGAGATTCATCACCAGACATGAACAAGCATAAGAAAGAACTTGCAAATTTGAAGAAAAGATCATTTGAAATTATCCAAATGAGCAAAAAGAAAAAAAGACAGAGTGAAGAAAACCTAAAGAAATTATGGGACATCATAAAAAGGATTAATCTGTGCTTTATTAGAATCTTAGGAGGAGGAGGAGAGAGAACAAAGGGCAGAAAGCTTATTTCATGATACAATGACTGAAAACTTCACAAATAATTGGGAAGAAAATGAACCTCCAGATTCAAGAAGTCCAACAGATACAAAATAAGATGAAGCTAAAGAATTTCAAACTGAGTACATTATAATGAAATTATCAAAAGTTTTGAAAGCAGCAAGAAAAAAGTGGCTCACCACATGCGAGGGAACCCTATAAGGATATCAGTGGATTTCTCAGTGGAAACCTTGCAGGCCAGAAGGGAGTGCAATGATATATTCAAAGTGCTGAAAGAAAAAAAAACAAACTGCCAAACAAGAATACTCTATCCAGCAAAATATTCCTTTTTTGCCACACCACCATTCAAAATTAAATGAATTTCCCATATAAACAACAGCTGAAGGAGTTCATCACCACTAGAACTGCCTTATGAGAAATGTTAAAAGGAGACCTTCAAGTTGAAATGAAGAGATGCAAAACAGCAGCACAAAAGCATGGGAAAATATAAGCACACTCTTAAAAATGCAGACAAGTAAAGAATACTGTAATACTGGGGGCGCCTGGGTGGCTTAGTCGGTTGGGCGTCCGACTTTCGCTCGGGTCATGATCTCGCGGTTCGTAGGTTCGAGCCCCGCGTCGGGCTCTGTGCTGACTGCCAGCTCGGAGCCTGGAGCCTGTTTCAGTCTGTGACTCCCTCTCTCTCTGACCCTCCCCTGCTCACTGTCTGTCTCTCTCTCTCTCCTAGAAATAAATAAAACATTAAAAAAAAAATTAAAAAAAAAAGAATACTGTAATACTGAAATGGCAATGTGTGAATCACCTTTAACTCTGGTATAGAAGTTATGAAATATAAAAATAACTATAAAACATTAATGGGTTTGCAGTATAAAATGTAATTTGTTACATCAATAACAGTGTATGGTGGGGAAGAAGTAAAAGAATAAAGTTGTTGTATTTGATTGAAGTTGAGTTGCTATCATCTTATAGTAGATTGTTATAACTATAAGGTGTTCTTTGTAAGCCGTATGGTAACCACAAAGAAAATGCCTTTAGGAAGTACACAAAAGAATATGAGAAATGAGTCAAAGCATGCTACTACAGAAAAAAATGAAATAAACACAAACGAAGATATAAAAGGGGAGCAGAGGGACAAAATAATAAATGAGATTATAATTTTTTAAAAGGCAATAACTATTGCCTATCAATAATTACTTTAAATGTAATTGGATTAACAAGAGCAAAAATGAACTATTGGGACCTAATCAAGATAAAAAGCTTCTGCACAGCAAAGGAAACAATTGCACTGGAAGTCCTAGCCAAAACAATTAGGCAAGAAAAAGAAAAGGCATCCAAATGAGAAGAAAAAGGTAAAATTATCTCTGTTCACAAATAACATGATTTTATATGTAGAAACTCTAAAGCTTTAGAACTTATAAGTGAATTCAGTAAAGTTGCAGAATAAAGAATCAACATAAAAAAATTAGTTGGATTTCTATACACTAACAATGAACAATCCAAAAGGGAAGTCAAGAAGACATCCCTGTTTACAATAGCATCAAGAGGATAAAATAGGAATTTAGGAAGAAACTTACCTAAGGAGGCAAAAACTTGTATGCTAAAAACTACAAAACACTGCTAAAAGAAATTAGAGAATATACAAAGAAATGAAAAGATGCCCCCATGTTCATGGATCAGACAACAATTATTGTTAAAATGTCCATAGTACATTTTAGAAGTGATCTACAGATTTAATGAAATCCCATCAAATGCCAATGGCAGTGTTTACAGAAATAGAAAAGATCATTTTGAAATTCATATGGAACCACAGAGGGCCTTGAATAGCCAAAGCAGTCTTGCAAAACTACAAAGCTGGAGGCCTCATACTTCTTGATTTCAAAACATATCACAACACTAGAGCAATCAAAAATCAATATGGTCTGGCCTAAGGACAGAGATACAGAGCAATGGATTAGAATACAGAGTTCAGAAATAAACCCATGCACCTCATCAAGATTAAAAGCTTCTGCACAGCCAAGGAAACAACCCAGAAAATTAATAGGCAACCAACGGAATGGGAAAAGATAGTTGCAAATGACATATCAGATAAAGGGTTAATACCCAGAATCTATAAGGAACTCACCAAACTACACGCCCGAAAAACAAACAACCTGGTGAAGAAATGGGCAGAAGACATGAACAGACACTTCTCCAAAGAGGACATCCAGATGGCCAACAGACACATGAAACGATGCTCAGCATCCCTTCTCATCAGGGAAATACAAATCAAAACCACACTGAGATACCACCTCACACCAGTCAGAGTGACTAAAATGAGCCAATCAGAGACCTCTAGATGCTGGCGAGGATGTGGAGAAACGGGCACCCTCCTACACTGTTGGTGGGAATGTAAACTGGTACAGCCCCTCTGGAAAACAGTGTGGAGGTTCCTAAGGAAACTAACAATAGAACTCCCCTATGACCCAGCAATAGCACTGCTAGGAATTTACCCAAGGGATACAGAAATGCTGATGCATAGACGCACATGTACCCCAATGTTCATAGTAGCACTCTCCACAATAGCTAAAACATGGAAAGAGCCTAAGTGTCCATCAACAGATGAATGGATCAAGAAGATGTGGTTTATCTATACCATGGAATACTACATGGCAATGAGAAACAATGAAATCTGGCCATGTGTAGCAACATGGATGGACCTTGAGGGTGTTATGCTGAGCGAAATAAGTCAGGCAGAGAAGGACAAATATCATATGTTTGCACGTATAGGAGGATTAGGAGGAACTTGATGGAGGAACAAGGGGGAGAAGAAGGGTGGAAATGGTGGGGGAAAGGGAGAGAGGCAAACCATGAGAGACTCTTGAATGCTGACAAAAACTGAGGACTGATGGATGTGGGGGGGAGGAGGGATGGGCATGGAGGAGGGCACTTGTGAGGATGAGCACTGAGTGTTATGTGGAAACTAATTTGACAATAAACTATTTGTAAAAAAAATATATAAAAAAAATAAAATATTTCATTTCAATTAAAAAAAAAAGGAAATAAACCCATGCATATATATTCAAAGGGTCTTTGACCAGTGTGCCAAGAACACACAATGGAGCAATGATAATCTCTTTAATAAATGGTCTTGGGAAAACTGAACATCCATGTGTAAAAGAATGAAATTTGACTCTTGCAGAACATACAAAAATCAACTCAAAATAGATGAAGGACTTAAATGTAAGTCCTGAAACTATAAAAGCTCCTAGAAGCAAACCAAAACCACAAGCAACAAAAGCTTTGGGAGTGCATCAAGCTAAAAAGTTTCTGCACACGGGGCCTGCACACACAGCCTGTCTGTTAAGTGGTGGGTAAGTGTCTGACTCTTGATTTTGGCTCAGGTCATGATTTCATAGTTGTGGTATGGAGCCTTGCATCAGGAGCACAGAGCTTGCTTGGGATTCTTTCTCCCCCTCCCTCCTCTCCCTCCTCCCCCCCAAATAAACATTTAAAAAAGTTTCTGCATATACTATTAACAATAGCCAAATTATGTAGAGAGTCCAAATGTCCATTGACTGCTGAACGGATAAAGAAGATATGACATATATATATATATACACACACACACACACATATGTATATGTATATACATACGCATATGTATAATGGAATATTACTCAGCCATCAAAAAGAATGAATTCTTGCCATTTCCAACAGTGTGGATGGAGCTAGAATGTATTATGCTCAGTGAAATAAGCCCATCAGAGACAGAGAAATACCATATGAGTTCACTCATATGTGGAATTTAAGAAACAAAACAGATGAATACATGGGAAGAGATGGAAGAGGAGAGAAGGAAACAAACCACAAGAGATTCTTAATGATAGAGAACAAACTGAAGGTTGATGGAGGGAGGTGGGTGAGAGATAGGCTAGATGGATGATGGTTATTAAGGAGAGCACTTATTGTGATAAGCACTGGATGTTGTATGTAAGTGATGAATCACTGAATTCTCCTCCTGAAACCAACATTGCACTGTATGTTAAAAAGAAAGTTTCTGCACAGGAAACCTGCAAAGGAACCCAAAAGTAAAATGAAAAGGTGACCTATGGATTGGGAGAGAATAGTTGCCAACCATATATCGGAAAATGGGTTAATATCCAAAATATATAAAGAACACTTACGACTCAATAGCAAAAACAAACACCCAATTTAAAAATGGGCAAAGGACCTGAATAGACCTTTCTCCAAAGAAGACTGGCCAACAGGTATATAAAGAGATGCCCAACATTACTAATAATCAGGGAAATGTAAGTCAAAATCACAGTGAGATACCACGTCACACCTGTTAGGATAGCTATTATTTGAAACACAACAAGGGAGAAATTGGAACCCTTGAACACTCCTGGTGGGAAGGTAAAATGGTTCCACTGCTATGAAGAAAAATATGACATTTCCCAAAAGTTTAAAAGTAGAACTACCTTATGATCTAGGAATCCAACTTCTGGGTATTTATCCAAAAGAATTGAAATTAGGATCTCAATGAGATATTTGTACTTCCATATTCATAGCAGTATTATTCACAGTAGCTAGGAGGTGAAAACAACCTAAATGTGCTTCTCTGGATGAATGGGTAAAGAAAATATATATAGATACAGTGAAGTATTATTCAGCCTTAGAAAGGAAGTAAATCCTGTCAGACGCTGCAGTATGAATCAACCATGAGGTAATTATGCTAAGTGAAATAAGCCAGTCACAGAAGCACAAGTACTATGTGATTCTACCTATGTGAGGTATCTTAAGTAGTGAAACTGCTTGCAAGTAGATGGTGATTACGAGGGGCTCGAGTTGGGAAGGAGTGAGATGGGGGAATGTTGTTCAATGGGTCGTGCAAGATGGAAGTTTTCTAGAGATCTGTTATACAACATTGTGCTTGTAATTAACAGTATTATACTGTACTTTAAAGGTTTGTTAAGAAGATAGATCTCCTGTTACATATTTTTTTAACCACAATAAAAAAATCCCACGGCACAGAGGCAGGGCTGATAAGATAATACTACAGCGACACCAAGGACCTGGGGTGCTTTTGTCGTTCTGCACTACTATATTTAGTACATGGCTTCCATTTTCTGAGACACGTTGCAGCTGAGGGCAAAATGTTGTTTTTCTAAGCTGAGTTAGACCTTTGAAGGTGCCCTTTTTGAAATCCCACAAATATTTTTGCTTCCTTCTGATTGTCCAGAACTCAGTCATATTGCCCTATCTTAAGGATGACTGGAACATAGTCTTTTAGTTGGATGTATTGCCACTCTACATAAAACTAGGATTTTATTGCTAAGAAGTGAAGGGAGACAGGATGCTATTATAGGCTCCATATAGCCTGTATGGTTATATGGTCCATATACCCATGCATTACAATATATTAGTCTCTGCCAGGAACTATGATCCTCTGGCTTTTTTACAAAGATTTCCCTGGAAATGCAGCTTATTGTGAATCTAGAGTTAGGCCATGAGAGGACATTTACATCTGTTAAAATATCCTTGTCTGTAATGAGCAGGCTCCAACTATCCCAGTTTTATCTCCTAGAAATAATCTAGCAACAGACCGATATGGAAGAGCTGGGTGGGTGGGGCACGTGAGGTTGGGACTAGACAGCATTCCTGGAAAAAAGTAATGCTGTCATCTCAGTGTTCACAGTACTACAGGAAATGGATGATTCTTCAGACTAAAGGTTGCCAATTCTCTCAACTATTATTCTTAAAAATTGGTTTTCAAATGCTTCTGGTTCTGGGAATTCCCGTTGTCAGTAATCCTCAAGAGTCAACCCTTTGAAGCAAACTAACTATGGTCTGCGGAGTGTATTGCCAGTTGTTTGGGCTGCACATGAGTTTTGAATTTCATCCTCTGTTTGAGGAATTCACACTTGATGAGTCTTAGTGAGAAGCAAAGCCTACCTCCTCCTTTAGAATTAAAAATGGCATATTAAGATTTTCCCCAGCATTCTTTGCACTGAGAATGTGAGTATTAAACTACATTTTGCTAATCAGGTACGTTCGTCAGTGCATTCAGTCTTTGAACTGAAGCCAAGGATGCTCAAAAGTCTGCAGCCATGAGATTCATCTCAGGTGGAAAGTATAGTTGTGTCAAGACAGAGTTTCCAGGGCGGGAAAGATAGGGGTCTAGTAGCAGCATGTAATGCCCAATACGACTGTAGTTCTGGCAGAAGCTTTAATATCCACTGCACAGTGATGGTGGCAACTGAATCTTCAATAGGCTGTTTTGTGGGGTCCTTTAAGTCAGAGTCTCTGGCCCTTAGTCTCTGTGTCCAGCTTACTACCCCTACCAGAGTTTCTAGGAGCTACCAATTTCCTGTTAATAAATCATTTCTCTGTTCAAATCAGTCAGAGTTGTTTTCAGACTGGCATAACCTCCAATCTAAGTGTTTAGCATTTCTATTTTCTCCTGATCTTTGTTGTTGTAACCTTTTCAATTTGAAAATAATTTTCGTCAATGGAAAATAGTAGAAGTGGAATAGTGTGGGCTTTCCTTCTATCCTCTGTTATGACCCAGTGAATACTCCTATAATTTTCTTCTTACTGAGAAAATAATTTTTTAAAAATAATCATGTCTTCTTTTTGTATGTTTACTTAATGAGCCTAAACAGTTTGTGTCTTCCTAATGCCATTTTTTTAAGTTTATTTATTTATTTTGAGATAGCATGCACATGAGCAGGGAAGGGGTAGAATGAAGGAGAAAGAATCTCAAGCAGGCTCCGTGTTGTCAGCACAGAGCCTGACATGGGGCTCAAACCCACGAACTGTGAGATCATGACCTAAGCCAAAACCAAGAGTTGAACACTTAACCAACTGAGCCACCCAGGTGCCCTGCTAATGCCATTCTTAAGGCTCCATGATACTCCTACTTATTTGTATTTGGTTAGTACCTCTATCTTGTTTTTATCTTTTAAAAAATTTTGTTGCTCAGCAAATTCCCTGTGTAACTGCAGTGGTTTCTTTAGATGCTTCTTCTGTATTAGACAGGACCCAATTCAACCTCTCCACTTGAATTTCAATGAAAGGAAACTTATAGGCTCATAACCAAAATATCCTACCATGACTAGAACCAAGTGCTAAAATAGTGGTGTTAATTTCTCTCTGTCTTTCTCTGTCTCCCTCCTCACATCCTTCCCTGCACTCTTTCCCTAGGTTGGATTCATTCTTAGACAGGCTCTTTCCTTGTGTTGATAAAATAGCTGCCAGTAAACAGTGGGGACAGCCTTCAGTTCTACAGGTTAGCAAACCTAATAAATTTTAAATGAAATTTTGACTCTCTTTGGCTTGCTTTGGGTCACATGCCCATTCCACCAAAAATCTGATTGGTCACACTTTATTTTTTTTATTTTTATTTTTTAACATTTATTTATTTTTGAGAGATGGAGAGTGACAGAGAATGAGCAGGGGAGGGGCAGAGAGAGAGAGGGAGACACAGAGTCCACAGCAGACTCCAGGCTCTGAACTGTCAACACAAACCGTGAGATCATGACCTGAACTGAAGTTGGATGTTTAATTGACTGAGCCACTCAGGTGCCCCATGGTCACACGTTAGTCATACACGCGTGTGTGGGACCAAACTACATGTTCTAGGAGTGGAAGAGAAGTGATTCTCCAGTGGAAATTAGGGTGTTGATTTCAGAGCAAAAGGTAAAGGATGTTGGCCAAACAAAACATCCCTAACTCTTTTTTAGTCTTTTACCCCCATGCTTATAGCACAGCTGTAGAAGAGTTTATTTCTGTTTTTTTTTTTTTTTTCTGTGAACATTTTGAAATCCTTGCTTCCCAAATTTGTATCCAGATATATCCAAGGCCTAAGTCAGGCAATTTCTAAGACAAGATAATAATATCCTTTAGATCCCTAACACTTCTACATCACCATCAATTCCAGTTCTTTAGAATTAAATCAAAAGGAGCAGTCCCTTTGTTACCCTCACTTTCTATTGACAGTTGAAACCTTCACCAGGAGTAGACAAGAATTATCAGATATTCAATCTTTAGTAGAATGAGATTTCTGAAAGTACCTGGTGGCTGAAAATTTCCCTGATCACTGAGCCAGTTATGCTATAGTGTTAAGCTAATTGGAAAGCCGAAGAGGTAAAAAACAGTTCAAAGCTCTCAATTTCTTCCAAGTTTTATCTCTGTATTCTTTTTCACCAAGAAGGAAGGATCCATATCAATTTTAGTTCTGGTTTTGCCATACACTAGCACGTAACTTAGGCAAGTCTTCTTTAAAACCTCTTTGGATCTCAGATTTTTAAAAATTTCAGAAGTTAGTTTCTGCCAACGTGTAGTACAATATAATAAAATAATTTACAAAGAAGAGACTCTGAAATCCTGCCTGTGTTTATTAGAATACTTTTGATGTGGGTGACAAAACCCAAATCAAGCAAATTTGGGCAATAAATTCAAGCAACTTACTGGTTCACAAAACCAAGAGGACAGGGAGATAGCTAGGCCTCAGGGGCAACTAGAATTATGGACTTGAGTGTTTCTAGGACAGTCTCATTCTTTTTTTTTTTTTCTGTTTTTCCAATTTTTTTTTTTTTTTACAAATAGTTTATTTTCAAGTTGGTTTCCATATAACACCCAGTGCTCATCCCAACAAGTGCCCCCCTCCATGTCCATCTTCCCCCTCCCCTCCACACCCCTCAGTCCTCAGTTTGTTCTCAGTATTCAAGAGTCTCTCATGGTTTACCTCCCTCCCTCTCTCCCACTATTTCCCCCTTCTTCTCCCCCATGGTCCTCCGTTAAGTTCCTCCTAATCCTCCTATACGTGCAATCATACGGTATTTGTAGGACAGTCTCATTCTGTCTCTATCCCCTTCTTTAAAATGTGGGGAAATATGGCAGCCTCATGATTCATAATGTTCACCATTGAAGTAAAACTGAAATTTACTGTATCCAATTTGATAAGCTCCTACTGTATGACCAACACTATTTGAAGTGCTAAAGATACATCAGAGAACAAAACAGAGTTCCTGCTTCCAGTCCAGGGACACCAAATTTAAAATTCTAAGGAATAGCTTTGATAGGCTGTGTTTAAGTCATGGACTCACTCCTGGGCCAGTAGGTGATGATCAGGTAGAGCTCGATAAAAAGGAGGGTTCTATCTCCAAAAATGTGGGTTCATTCAACGGATCCTAGGAATTGGCATTTTTTTTTTTAGGAATTTGCATTTTTTAACAAGCCCTCCCAACCAGTTCTGGTTTGGGCGATTCTTGAAACCAAGAAACATTTTTCTCTGGCACAGAGGTACCATCATTTTTGGCATTTGTTTAGAATGTCACACCTCTGTTCACATGCTCTAATGCTAGGAGGTATGTTCTCCTCCAGCAACACTGGTTGGATCTTTGACAATAAGGGCCAATCATAATAATAAAGTAGATTTACTGAAGGAAGTAAAACAGCAACAGCCACATTGAAACAATTGTGGACTTTAGTAAAGAGCTGGCGTGAGGCAGCAACTCAGGCATGGGGAAGCTTCTGGTAAAATGACTTTTCTTTATCACATATGACAAGTGTTGAAAAATACTTTAGGTCTTTGGAATTTCTGCAACTGCTTGTTTTGTTTTGTTTTTTCTTTTTTACAAGCTACATGTTTAGCCAAGCCTAATTTGCATGGAAATTGGTTGAAGGTGGAGATCAATTTTATCTCTAATAAGACAACTTCTGAAATTCAGTGTACAAGTGCCTGATCAGAACATCCTAAGGCATTGTGGGTAACTGAGTTAAAGCAAACAGACTTAGGAAGGGCTGCTTCCCTTATTCTGGGAACTGTCATTGCCAGGAAGTGATGAGAAGGGGCATTTTGCAGGCCAGCCAGGTTGCGAAGCTCATTTGCCTGCTGTGAGAATTTTGCATGTAAGTGTCCCAAATGGGGCTTAGCTGAAGGATGTTAGGGAAACAGAAAAGGAATTGGGTAGGATGCATTGGATGGCAAAAGGAAGAGACTTGATGAAACCTTTTATCTCCTCTTTTGTTTCTGATTATGGCTTTTTGAAAAATCTGTGTCAGATTATATTTGAATAATTTTAGTAGCCATTAACCATAAAATGGTCCAAGAAAGAGAGTCTCTAGTGGTGTAATTATTTTCACCATCTCTTACTTTAAAACCCTTTTGATGTTGAATTCATTTTAAAGGAAAATTCACTTGCTTATTTTTAAGTTATAAGATGTTTATATGTTCTCCCTGCCTGTATCGATTGTCTATGAGACGTTGTGGTCTTGGGGAGGGAGGGTAACAGGGAACACAAAGGGAATAAAACATTTCCCCTTCTTTTTTTTTTTTAATATTTTTTATTTATTTCTAGGAGAGAGAGAGACAGCGTGAGCAGGGGAGGGTCAGAGAGAGAGGGAGTCACAGACTGAAACAGGCTCCAGGCTCTGAGCTGGCAGTCAGCACAGAGCCTGACGCGGGGCTCAGACCCACGAACCGCGAGATCATGACCTAAGCGAAAGTCGGACACTTAACTGACTAAGCCACCCAAGCGCCCCAAAACATTTCCCTTTCTTAAGGTCCCCTTAACCAGCGGGAAATACATATGTATAAAGAACATAAATGACTAGTTGATAAAGCAAAATAAAATACAGGCTAAAGGGTGCTTAGTGTGTAAAATTCTGTGTGTGTATTTATATATTTCTATAGAAATACAGCATTAAAATATGCCTTAGGTCATGATCCTAAGAAACAGAGCCTGAGAAGAGGATTTGCATACAAGCGATTTATTAAGGACACACTCCTGTGGCAGGGTGTGGTATGGAGGAGGGGAGCTGCAGAAAGGCACCAATAATGAGAAGTATAAAGGGAAAAGAGAAAAAACCAAGTAAGGGTGCCATTTGAGGTCAAATGACATAAAGAGTAACTTCAACCTATTTTTATGAGGGAGCTCTGGAGTGTAAGTTACACTTTTTAGAGTTGGCCCAACATGAAGCAGGGAAGCTGTGTTTTCATCCTTCTACATCCACAATCGTTGCAAAGCATTTCCAATAGCCTGAGGGGAGTCCTCTCCTGAAAAAGAGCGGCAGGTGTTGGCCTGGCTCTTGAAAGCACACCAGAGTTAAGGTGGGGATACAGAAAAACCCACAAAGAGAGACCATTGTGCCCTCTACGGCAGGTGTAGGCTATTTTGTCTAATGGCAAAATATACATCATCTCCTGTTGTAAGATATTATAATATGATGATACTATTTCTACTTAATCCTACTAAAGAGTGATACATTCAGGTTGTTATGCCCTTATGTAGGCACTTAAAACATATAATGCCTTAGAGTAGATATTTAAAATGATTTACTGTTGAATGAATGAGTAGATTAATTAATGCACAAGAACAGATAAAAGTCCAATTCTCACAATAAGAGCTCTTCCTTGGGAGCCATATATATGAAATAAGAGTCTATAGTTTAGAAGTCTTTAAATAATGCATTATTTAAAATTTTCCTTTAAACAGTAAATGCTTCATAAAAAATCCATCTCATAGCTCAATCAGTTTAAAACCCAAATGCTTTCTAGTGGTTTTCTCTTCTGCCTGAATAAAACCTCTGCCATGCACTTGGCAAATCTCCATGAGAGGAGATGGTTCTCTCTTTCAATTATTGATTCATTTTATATGTATTTATGGAGGGCCTAGGAATTCAAGGACGTGTGGTCCCTCTCCTGAAAGAGCACACAGGGTAGGAGGAACCACAGTCTCACGGCAGATGAATTATTACAGAAAGCCACATGCAGGAGGGACTCCTCATCTGAGGATACTTAGGGTGAGGCTCCACAGTGAATTGGTACTTGAATGCTAAGTTGGCCTTTGCCAGGTAAGGAAGGAGGGAAATGGACATTCTAGTCAGATTGCCCATTTGAAGGCAGGAATAATAATAATATCTAGCTAACATTTATTGAGGCCTTCCTTAACTTTGGGAGGTCATTATAAGCATTTATCTACTCATGGACACAAAAGACTGTCCATACGCATTACCTTAAAATCAGAAAACATTGAATATTAAACTAGTGACTGACTACCTACCTCCGACATAGACGAACTAATGGTTGCAACTATAGGTCACACTCATGACCTTGTACTTATTAACTTCAGTCATTCATTTCAGGACTCCAGAACAGCACTTCTCAACTTTTAACATGCGTGTGAATAATCTGAGGATCTTGTGAAAATGCAGATTCTAATTAGTAAGTTTGGGGTGGCTGATAAATTCTTAGGTAATGCTGATGCTTCTGGTTTATGGACCAGTTTGAGTAATAAAACTTTAATTCACTGGCTGCACATTGGAATCACCATAAAGCTTTACAAACTGCTGATACCTGGATTCCACCCGTGTAAATTCTGATTTAATGTGTCAGGGATGTGGCATGAACATTGGAATTTTTAAAAATTCCCAATGTGATTCCAATGAGCAGCAAAGATTGAAAGCCACTATAATACGTTGTAAATGACGTATTATATAATGTGTAAATGCACAGGTAAACGACTAAGGAGTACTTCTGACATGTGGACAAAGCACAGTTCAGAGAGGAAAACACTTGTTGAAAAGATGATTTTGTAAAATGGAAGAACTATCACTTCTGATTGGAACAGAATACTTAACATATTTAAACAAAAATTAGCAAGACATGCAAATGATGTTTCATATTACAGTAGTCATTCATATTAATAACTTAGTAATTAGAATTGAAAGTGTACCCTTTAAACATTTACATACATAATACTGAATTCTTAGTAAAAATATTTTTTCATTTAGAGAAGCAGTATGTGCTGATGGTAGAAAATTTGAAAACTATAACCCATAACCCAACAGCTAAAGAAATATAATATTCTCACATATTTCTTTTATAATTTTTTATGCCTTTACATAGGATATCTTGATTTTAAGAAAACTGTGAAATTACTGTATTTTTTATTAAAATCCCTTTAAAAGTATAATTTTTAATGGCTGCATTCCTCTATTTTTGTTTATCTAGTATTTGATTACTTTCTGTAAGCCAAGATGGGACATAATATTTTTCCCCTTTGGCAGAGTAGTTTATCATAATATATGTCACAGCAGAACTTTAAATAGTTCAATTGAATAATTTTTACTATGCTACCATACTCTCTTATTTCTAAAAGCAAAGACCTGTTGTGAAATCTCAACATGAAAATTATATAACTTTATAAATGACAGCACAACTAAGCTATCATACAGGAATATTTTTGTTAGTGGGTTGGGTTTTAGTTTCCCTTTGGACAAATGAGGCTTAGCTTAAAAACACATGGCGATTTCTTATCTTGCTTGGTTATTCATACATCTAGTTGCTAATTTGGATGTTGGGACTGCTGCCAAAGAGATATATAGAAATTGCTCAAGACCTGACAGTGGCTCAAAATAGCAAAAGCCAAGAGATGGAAATAGCCTTTGGTAGAAAAGGTGCAATGAGCTTTTCTCTAAGTTGTTTGAAGGAGAAATCATCATCTTATTGCTAGCAATAATTGAACAGTAACTCTCATTACTTTGTCTGATAGGGTGCTAGTGATGGCTTTTTAAAATTTACTTAGGGTAGCAGTTGGTGGCCTTGTCACTTCGTTAAAACTCCCTGAATGCTTCATGTATATAATCAGTGACAAGACTCTGAAAATAGTGTTATAATAATTCCCTTACTATTATTTTTAATTGGATGATTTTAAAATTATATCCTTATTAGTCATTTTCTTCTCCCACTCTAAAGGTTATGACAACCCTAAATTTGGTATTTATTATTTCCATTTATATCTATATACTTTATGTCATATATAACTTATATGTGTGTGTATATATATATTTGAATGTTGATAAAGTGTATACAAATGATATCATACTGTATGCATCCTCTGTAACTGACTTTTGGATCGACATAAGTCTTTGAGATCTATCTCTATTGATACACGTAGCACCAATTCATTAATTTTCATTGCTGTATAGTATTACATTGTATGACCATGCTGTACCACGATATACTTATCCAGTTTGCACTGATGAATATTGGAGCTGTTTTACTCCTTTTCCTACAAAAACCACACTGTAAACATCTACTCATTTCTGTGTAGGAAACTTTCTTTTGGGAGTATATCTAAGATCAGAATTGCTAGGTCATAAGATCATACATTTTTGGGGCGCCTGGGTGGCTTAGTCGGTTAAGCGTCCGACTTTGGCTTAGGTCATGATCTCGCGGTTCGTGGGTTCAGGCCCCACGTCGGGCTCTGTGCTGACTGCCAGCTCAGAGCCTGGAGCCTGTTTCAGTCTGTGACTCCTCTCTCTCTGACCCTCCCTGCTCACGCTGTCTCTCTCTCTCTCTAGAAATAAATAAAAATATTTTTAAAAAAATAAGATCATACATTTTACTAGATATTGCCAAATTTTAAACCAAAATGGCTGAGGCAATTTACAATCCCTACCAGCACTGAGAGGTTGCGTTGGTTTATATCCTTATCAACCCATGGCATTCTCAAACTTTTTATGTTTTGTTAATCTGATAGATATATAATGGTATCTTGTTGTTGCTTTAATATTTGTCTCCTAGATTATTGTTACTCTGTTCATTGGTCAATAAATTTTCCTAGTCTATTAATTACTTGTTCATATGTTTGGCCCATTTTTGTTTGGGCTGTTTGTCTTTGTTTTATTTATTTGTAGCAGCTTTTAATATATTCTGATCATTAATCCTTTTAGTCATATGTGCTATAAAAATCTTCTCGCAGTCTGTCTTGTCAATGTTCTTTTGATGCATAGACATTTTTAATTTTAATGTAGTTAAACTTTAAACTTACCAATCTTTCCCATTATGGTTGATACTTGTCTTATTTAAAAACTATTTTCTACCTCCAATCATAAAGAAAAAAAATTTAAAGATTATCTTCAAATTTCCTTCTAAAAGTTTAAACTTTTGCTTTTTAACATTTAAATATCACAGTGTACCGAAACCATTTTTGGGATATGATTTGAGATATGGATTCAGTTTTTTCTCTATTGCTAACCAACTGCCCCATGCCATTTATTAAACCATTTACCCTTTCCCACTAAACTACAATACCACTTCTGTCATATATAAAGTTTCTATAAACACACAGGTTTATTTCTGAACTTTCTATTCAGTTCCATTTGTCTGTTAATCTATTTCTGAACCAATACCACCGTTTACTAGATACTATAGATTTTTAATAAGTCTTAATGTCTGGTAAAGAAAGTTCTTTTTAGTTTTTTTCATCAAAATAATCCTTAAAAAAACAGAACCCCCCCCCCAAAAATAATCCTTTCTTGGTCCTTTGTTCTTCCATATTAATTTTTAAAGTCAGCTTGAAAAATACAGTTGAAATGTTGATTGGAATTGCATAGAATTTATTGATGAATCTGGAGAGTAGATAACTTTAAAGTACTGTGTTCCTATATTAATATAAATTTTCTCTCCATTTACTTAGACCATTATTGTCTTTCAATAATTTAAATATTTTTGGCATAGAAGTTTTGCACAACTTTTGTTAGATTTATCGCTTCCAAGGAGCTTTATATTTGCATTGGTAATATTGATAGTCCTTTTTGGAAATTACCCTTTCTGACTCTTTATTGCTGGAGTGTAAGAATGCAGTTGATTTTTGTGTGTTGCCCACGTGTCCAGAAATCTTGCTGAACTCTCCTTTACTTATTCTAATAATATATCAGACTGGTGACATTTTTAAAGCATGAATAAATTGTAATAGTTTTTCTGAAAACAAAGGAAGTACATGGTTGCTCTAAAACAACCTGAAAGTGCTCAGAGAAAATCCTTGTAAACATTTTGCTTTATTTAGTTTATTTCTTTTTATTGCCTTTCTACCTTTCTTTCTTCCTTCCTTTAAAAAAAAAAAAAAACTTTTATAATAGAAAATTTCCAACGTATACAAAAGTAGAGAGAAAAATATAATGAGTCTCCATGTTTTAATCTTCCAGTTTTCACAATTACCAACTCTTAGTTAATCTTTTTTAATATATTACCCATTACCTACTCATTTCCCTTCCTCCCAGATAATTTTGAAACACATTTTAAACATCATATAGTTGGATCTGTAAATACTTCAGAATGTATGTCTAAAACAGTGGTTCTCAATTTGTGGTTCCTATATCAGCAGCTTCAGCATCACGTGAGAACTGGTCAGAAATGCAAATTCTCAGGCACTACCAAAGGGATCTACCAGATGAGAAACTCTGGGGATGGGGGCTAAGCAATCTATTTCTAAATTAGCTTCTGAGTTATACTGATATACAGTCAAGTTTAAGAATCCCTATAGGGGGCGCCTGGGTGGCTCAGTCGGTTAAGTGTCTGACTTCGGCTCAGGTCATGATCTCACGGTTCGTGGGTTCGAGCCCCGCATCGGGCTCTGTGCTGACAGCTAGCTCAGAGCCTGGAGCCGGCTTCAGATTCTGTATCTCCCTCTCTCTCTCTGACCCTCCCTGCTCACGCACTCTCTCTCTCTCAGAAATAAATAAAACATTTTTAAAAAAAAAAAAAAAAAAAAAAGAATTCCTCTAGTAGGGGTACCTGGGTGGCTCAGTAGGTTAAGCATCTGACTCTTGGTTTCGGCTCAGGTCATGATCTCAAGGTTTTGTGAGTTTGAGCCCAGCATCAGGCTCTGTGCTGACAATGAGGAGCCCGCTTCAGATTCTCTCCCTCTCTCTAGCCCTCCCCTACTCACGCTGTCTCTGTCTCTCTAAAAATAAATACATAAACTTAATTTTTTTTAAAAAAAGAATACCTCTACTAAAACATAAGAACATTTTTAAAAACACCTCAATATCAATTCCTTTATATCATCAGTTAGTGTTCAAATTTCTCTTGAGGTTTAGTTTGCTTGATTTGAATTTTTGGCAAGAATAATTTATAAGTGGGTTGTGGGGGCGCCCGGGTGGCTTAGTCGGTTAAGCGTCCGACTTTCGCTTAGGTCATGATCTCACGGTTCGTGGGTTCGAGCCCCGCGTCGGGCTCTGTGCTGACTGCCAGCTCAGAGCCTGGAGCCTGTTTCAGTCTGTGACTCCCTCTCTCTCTGACCCTCCTGCTCACTCTCTCTCTCTCTCTTTCCTAGAAATAAATTAAAAAAAAGAAAAAAAAAAAAAAAAAGAAAAATATAAGTGGGTTGTGTACTTCCATCATGAGGTTCATAATGGCTGATTTTCTTGTTTTCTGTGCAGTTAGCAGACACTGATGGTCACTTTCCAGATTCATTATATCATCAGGGTCACAAAATGATCATATTCCAACAACTCTGTTGTTCCATCTTCGTTTATTGCTGGAATACTTATAAAAACATAAAATTTTCCTCATCAACTAATTGTTTACTTTGACATATGGTGCATATAGTAAAAGCAAGATGAATGCTTGGTTATTTCCCTTTATTTTCCAGCTTTTAAAATAATAAGTTGCTTTTTGACATAAATTAAAACATATTTGATGTGCTTTAATTATTATTCTTATTGATGTCCCCTTTCTTTTTTCCCCTTTCTTTCTTATAAATGAGGTTTTATTTATATCAAAGCTATATTTGCACAGAGTATAAAAAGTCAAATCCTTTTCCTATTTCCCCTTCCAACAGCAACAATTTTTAATTATTTTAGCTAATTAGTTTGGTATCTTTAAATAACTTGCTTTTTGCTTGCTTTGTTTTCCATTTTTAGCATTATCTATTGACTTTCCATTACTCAAGATGAGGATTTAGCTCAGTTTCACCCTTCTAGTACCCACCACACACATGCACCCATTATCTATCATCTTCATACAGTTATAGCATAATTAGACTGAGTTCAGTATTAAGTGTTTTCTTTGACTATGTAAATACTGTTCACAGCTGAGCCTCATAGAATACTATGGTTATTTTTCCATTTTCACAACTTTTTATTTTACCTGGAGTTAATGATTCCTACTGTTTGCTTGCTTAATTTTCTACATTCTTATTACCAACTCAAACCTGACCTTTCTATTAGTTGTCTAAATCTGTTAACACTTTTGATACATCCAGTGTCCTCTCCACTTCGACATCTAGAATAACCTCTCTAAAATCTTCTAACCACCTCTGATTTTGACTGCTGAGTCTCTACTTCTGGCACACGATTGCTATTCTATGATCTCCCCTTACCCTTTAGCCTGTGAATTTCTGGGTCCCCCTTAGTTTCATCCACTGTTTCCTAGTTTCCTTATCTCCCTTTACCTTGATTTATTTCCTCATTTTGATGAAAGTCATCAAATGAAAGAGATAAATTTGGGGGGCTTAACTTGTACAAAAATATTTTCATTCTACTCTCATTGATTATTAAATAGACCTCTAGCTTAGGAATAATTTTCCTTTGGAATCTTGAAAGCACTTCCCCATTGCCTTCTAGCTACTGAGCTGTTGTTGAGAGGTCTGAAGTCACTCTAATCTTTGGCCTTTTGAATATGAACAGTTTATTCTTTCTAGAAGCACATAGGATCATCTCTATCCTTACGGTTCTGAAAAGTAGTTATGATATGCCTTGATATATGTAAGCCTATTTTAAAAAATTTTCTGGGCACTTGATAAGCCTTTTAAACTGAAAACACATATCTTTCAGTTATGGGACATGTTATTACTATTTCTTTAAGAATCTCTTCCTCTCTATTTCTTTGTGCTATTTTTCTATGATTTTTATTAATTAGATGTTGGACCATCTGGATTTGTCCTTTAATTCTCTTATCTTTTCCATACTATGTCTTCTTGCTATGCCTTCTGGGAGATTTCTTCAACTTTGTATTCCAGACTTATAATTTCTCTATCATAATTTTCATTACTGGATTTCTTTCTTTTTTTTTTTTTTTGATTCTCTGAATGTTTCTTTTACTAGCACCCGCTTCTTATTTCATGGATGCAGAATTCTCTTCTCTCTGAAAATACTAACAAAATTCTTTTTTTTTTAATTTTTTGTTTTATTTATTTCTGAGAGAGAGATAGAGACAGCGTGAGCAAGGGAGGGTCAGAGAGAGAGGGAGATACAGAATCTGAAGCTGTCTGTTAGCAAAGAGCCCGATGCCGGGCTCAAACCCACAAACCGTGAGATCATGACCTGAGCCGAAGTCGGACACTAACCGACTGAGCCACCCAGGTGCCCCAACAAAATTCTTTTCTTTAAAGTTTTCTTCTTCTTGCAAATTTAGTCTCCCCACCCAACTCCTTTTTCTTTTTGTATGTTTTATTTTATTTGGCCTATGTCTTTCAGGTTAGAGGCTTTCTTCAGATCGCTCTTCCATTTGTCTGTTCATACTTAAGAATGAAGTACTAAAAGGCTGGCTGGAAATTCAGTGGGAGCAGGTAGTCTTTGTTGAGAATGGGTGACATGGTAATGTGGTAATATGATTGACTCTTCCCCTGGGTTACATCTGATATCTAGATCCACAAAGAAGGATTAGCCAATAACCTGCCTAGAAGGCACAAGTTTGGCTGGCACTGCTGCAGAGTCTGACTAGAGTAAGAGGGCTGTATCAACTTCAGTATATAAATGTTTACTTAGTCTCCTATTTTTCATACAGCACTCCTGACCTCAACTTAACTTGGTATTCCCCAGTCCAGGAGTGGCCTATCCTGTCCCCACCAATGACCAGCCCCCAGTTGCTGCCAGAATGCAGACAGGGCAATCAAGTACTGCATATAGGGAAGAGGATCTGGACTCAAAACGCTTAATAACAAGAATTTCATCCAGTCCTCCTGAAGTCCAACCTATACCCCAACTTCCAGGATTAGCTGTTATCACCAATTCCTAGCCTTTTCAAAGTGCTCCTAGATAAATCATTTTGGGTCTCAGCTTTCCCTGCTGCCAGTTTAGGATTCAGATTTCTCAGGTTTTGTAGGTCACTTACAGCTTTCCAGTTTCCAAATTTCATTGCTCTTGTCTTATCTCCTGTTGTACTTATCCTTTCAGGTTTCCTTCTTTACAAAATTCCCTTTCCTGTTGTTTCACTGAAGCTTTGGGAAGGAATGGAAGGAAGGTCCTACATTTCCAGATGCACAATTCCTTCTGAAGTAGGAACTCTTTGTTGTTGTAAGAAGATAGCTCAGTCATTGTTCTTCAGGAAATAAAATTGTATCCCCATTTCACAGATAGAATATTTTAGGGACAGAGAAATCAAGTCGCTTTTCTTTCTTTTTAAAAATTTTTTAAATTTATTTCTGAGAGAGAGAGAGAGCAGGGGAGGGTCAGAGAGAAAGAGAGACACAGAATCTGAAGCAGGCTCCAGGCTCTGAGCTACCTGTCAGCACAAAGCCCGACACGGGGCTCAAACCCATGAACCGTGAGATCATGAGCTGAGCCGAAGTCAGATGCTTAACCGACTGAGCCACCCAGGCGCCCCATCACGTCATTTTTCCAAGATGACCGAGATGAGGATGGGGCAGTGGCTCAGTGCATTTGTGTTGAAGAAAAAAATATGCTGTAACATTATACAGTTGTCACATTCCTGACATAAGTTACTCTATCCTGCCTGTTCATTGCTTTGCTGTTGACCTCGACCAATGTCACAGACAAGCAGTAAAAGCCAGTGTTAGTTGCTGAATACAAAATGACCAGGCTAAACATTCACACATTACTCTCTTCAGAAAAAAAAAAAAGTGGAACTAATGTGACCTAGTATTTTTCATGATAATGACTGTAATTAACTGACCAAGCTGAACGAGTCTTGGAATTCATCTGAGAAAAGACTACCATTGCCAGCTTTCAGAAACTGGAGACATGACAAATTTGTGAGTTGGGTCTTTGAGAGACAGGAAAAAAGCTGAGGCCATCTAAAATTTAATTTAGTACCTGAAAGTAGGTCTCCAAATGAAAATGATGCTTTACCCTTTAGAAGCAGAGTTTTCTGGATCCTTAGTCCTCCTGAAGCGATTTACTGCATAGATTTCTCTTAGGTCAGCAGGATGGTTATTCCAGGTTTAAGCCAAGAACATTTCACAATCAATTTTTGCTCAGATTCATTACTCTTACAGCTAGCTGTCAGGCTTATTTTGCATCACTACGAGTCAGATAATATTGCCAGCAGATAATATCATAATCTGTTGATGAAACTATTCATTATGTTTCCTCTTATTTTTAAATTTATGTGGGATATAAACTGCATCTCCCCTATTAAATGTGTCAAATGTGCTGATGTTCTATATACCCCAATTGTCTTCTCTTGACTCTAAGGGTGAAATGAACCTATACCAAAAACCTAGTGTTACTCTATAAGAATGCTTCTGAATTAATTGCACTTCCTATTAGAGCAATTCTATTCTAAAGTGCATTAAATTGCATTTCCAGACATTTATATTGAAACTGGTCATTGTTGCCGGATCGTGGTTTTGCTCTCAGGAAGAAGGCTGCTATATTTAAATGAATCAATAAAGAATAGATGCACTTGAAAAATAGTTGATGACTTTGTGTGTTTAGAGTAAAGATGTGGAAAGAAAAGTCCTGCAAAGTAGGAGAATAAGAAGTCATCCTGGAGATTATCTAGACCAGCTCAATTATTTTATAGAAAACTGAGTCTTGGAGTGATTTAGTGACTTTATTTCACAATGCTCAGTTACTTTTTTGTGGAGCTAGGAGCAATGAGTTTTCAAGGTTCCTCAGACCCATTCTCTTTCCACCTTACAGTGGCGTCAGAGTATTTAAATGGAATATTACTCAGCCATAAAAAAGAATGAAATCTTGCCATTTGTAACAACATGGATGGAGCTAGAGAGGCCATTTCTAAGACAAATAAGTCAGAGAAAACAAATACCATAGGATTTCACTGGTATGTAGAATTTAAGAAAACAAATAAAAAAGAGAGGTAAATGAAAAAAGAGACTCTTAACCATAGGGAACAAGCTGGTAGGTAAGTTGAAGGGTGTGTGAAATAGGTGAAGGGGATTAAGAGTACACTTATAGTGATGAACCCTGAGTAATGTATAGAATTTTTTTTTAGAATTTTTGTTAACATTCATTTTTTTACAAATAGTTTATTGTTAAGTTGGTTTCCATATAACCCCCAGTGCTCATCCCCACAAGTGCCCCCCTCCATGCCCATCCCTCCCCTCCCCTCCCCACATCCATCAGTCCTCAGTTTTTGTCAGCATTCAAGAGTCTCTCATGGGTTGCTTCTCTCCCTTTCCCCCACCATTTCCACCCTTCTTCTCCCCCATGGTCCTCCGTTAAGTTCCTCCTAATCCTCCTATACGTGCAAACATATGATATTTGTCCTTCTCTGCCTGACTTATTCTGCTCAGCATAACACCCTCAAGGTCCATCCATGTTGCTAC
>JAESUZ010000872.1:600000-758205 GCA_017311185.1 Proteles cristata cristata
TTTAATCTGTACTAGAAAATACTCTGTCACCCCAAAATAAAACAAATAAAACAAACACATCAAAGGCAAGATGGCCTGCTTCACTGATAAGTCTTTTCAAACATTCAAGGAACAAATAATGTGAATCTTACACAAATGCTTTCTGAAAATAGAAGTTAGTTTATAAACTTAGTTCATGAGACCAACAAAACTGGATACTAAAAGTCAAAAACCACGTTATAAGAAATGATATAATTAAGTACAAGTTAATGCTCATAGACATAGATGTAAAACCCTAAATAGTAACAAACAGAATCTAACAATGTATAAAAAGGATGACCAATTATGTACAAAAGCAGATAAGTACAGGAGTGTGAATGGGCTTTACCACAGGAAGATCAATCATTATAATGAACCATATTTATAGAATAAAGGAAGAGAAACATTATATATATATATATATACACACACACATATATATATATTTACTTCATATACATCTCTATATTTTGCTACCTATGAATCTTTTTAAAACTACAGACAACATTATCAGGGCACCTGGGTGGCTCAGTAAGTTAAGCTACTGACTCTTGATTTTGGTTCAGGTCATGATCTCACAGTTTGTGGGTTCGAGACCTGCATCGAACTTTGGGTTGACAGTGCAGAGCCTGCTTGGGATTCTCTCTCTGCCCCTTCCCTTTCTGTTTTCTCTCTCAAAATAAATACATAAATATTAAAAAAGTACAGATAACACTAAAGTCAATGGCAAAATTCTGATGCATATCTTTTGATGGCAGAAGGAAATGTTGTACTCAAAACCATTGTTAATAAAATAATACAAGGAAAAAATGGCATAAACATTGTAAGGAATGGTAGGACCTGTATTTATCAATAAATTATTTATTGTTTATTTATTATTTATTGTTTCTACATAAAAATATCAAATATTAAGTGTAAATTTTGTAAGTTTCTCAAACTCAATGACATCAAAACCAATTATATTGCATCAGCAAAAAATATAAAATTATTTTTGAAAATTTATTAAAAAATAAAAAAACATAAAATTATATTACATTAGCAAAAATATAAAATTAAATATAAAAATTCCATACATATACAGGTTCATATAACATAATAGTTCAAACTATTGAATATAAGAACACATATCCCAAGAAAAGAATAAGAGATTCTAAAATTGAAATTACAATATATTTCTGAGAAAATGGAAGCCTAAAATTTGAAACATATACTTTGTTAATTGACTTATTCCATATTATTAAGATCCATATACTATGTTTCTAATATTACCCTCAAATAAATATATAGATTGAAAATAATCCAATTAATGTTTTAAGCACTATTTAACTGGAAATTAATACATAATGGTATTATGCATTGGTAATTACCAATGGTAATTGGTAGAATGATAGAATTACTATTCTAATTTGAGAAAATATAGAAAATTGGATAGTCTCTATAGTAATACTAAGAATATTAATCAATGTAATTACACTCCTTCACCAAAAGTAAAATCTTTAAGGCCTGATAACCTCACTGGCATTTAAATAAAAACCTTAAGGAATGCAAAAGCCTAAAACTTATACAGAAAGCAACAGACTTAGTATGGGAAATGTTAATTCAAAAAACAAGAACAATATTGAGGAAATTATATTATAATTTTTGAAGGTTTACTTTAATTTTGTATGCATTATTAGTGCAACAAGGCAAATAGACACACTCAAGTGTGTTCACTTAATATATGGAAAAAGAGACATTGCAAGTCATTTGGGGAAAATATCAGTTTAATGAATTTGGCAGAAGCAAAAATTGACTCCTACCTCATATAAAATACAAATATTAATTTTATATGGATCATAGATATAAACATGAAAGTTAATATAGATTATAGATATAAAAGTTAAATATTATAAAGATTTTAGAACTACCATATCTTTATGATACTGTATAATCCAAAATATATTATGCAAATCACAGAGTGCCATAGTCTTGTTCCAGCGGGTCCAGGGATCCCTGAAGGATGGACAGTGTCAGCAAAAGAGTGAGAAAGCCCTGAGATTCTTTCTGATCATCAGTACTCTGACTGAGTCTCAGCTTTATTTATAGTTAAGTGTGTGGGGAACAGCACAGAAGTGGCATTTGCCTTAGACAATGATTTTTAATGACAATTTTCTTTAATATGTAAAAATTTCCCAGAACATAGATTTGTAGAAGACTCATGCATAACCTTTATCAATAGTAATTGATGTAGGTGATTTAGATGCTTATCATATGGGGAAGGAAGGTATCTTTAGCATTCAAATACAAGAAAATGATTTTAGCATAACAAAGGCAAAAGTTAGTTCTTTGTGAGCAGGGGTCAATAGCCTGTTTGCTTAAGGGGAAGTATAAGAAAAACAGGATCCTCAAAAAACACAATATTTGCTCCCATAATCACAAAAGAAAAAGGTCCTACAATAAGTTTCTTCACAAGGTGCAATCAGCATATCAGGGCCAGAATAAGTCACTTGATACTAATCAACAAGGCGCTTAGGGGGTTAGTACTCAAGCAGAAACAATTGAGTGAGGGTAAATATCAGTCAACATCTGATGGCAGGAGACCTTGCAAATCTGCCTTAACCTCACAAGGAGTATTCTCAACTAGTGAGTTCAGAATGGCTCCCAACAACAGAGTCCTAGACAAAACTTGATAAGCAGGACTTCACTGATGTTAAGAATTTCATTTCATCAAAATATAGTTCGCAGAAGCAAATAAGCAAGTGACAGACTGAAAGAAGACATTTCAAATTTATATATGAAAAATGATTAATATCCAGAATATATAAATAACCACTAGAAACAAGAAAGAAAACTTCTAATTTATATCTTGGGCACCAATCTTAAAAATACATTTAACTAAAGAGAATCTTGAAATAGCCAATGAACCTAAAAACTCATGCTTCATACCATTAATTATTGGAGAAATGAAAAATGAAAACCACAGTAAAATAGCACTACAAATCCCAGAATAGATAAAATTTTAAAAGTTGACAGTTTCAAGTATTAGCAAGGATGTAGAGTCATTTTCAATCTTCTAATTTGTGGGACAAAGTACAAATTGACTTAAAAAAATAAAAACTTTGGATGGGGCACCTGGTGGCTCAGTTGGTTGAGCATGCAACTTTGGCTCAGGTCATGATCTCATGGTTCGTGGGTTAGAACCCTGTGTCAACAGCACAGAGCCTGGAGCTCACTTGGAGTTCTATGTCACCCTCTCTCTTGCCCCTCCCCTGCTCATGATGCTCTCTCTCTCTCTCAAAATTAAATAAACATTTAAAAAAATTTTGGAAATCTCTTAGATAATACTTATTAACACTAAGCATTTTTCTATTTCATGAGCCATGAATTTCACTGTCCAAAGAGGAATTCTTGCGTTTGGCTAGCAAAGATACATAAAATATTGTTCATTGCAGTTTTCATCCTAATAGCACTAAAGTGAAAGCAACTAATTGCTGCCAAAAGGAAACTGGAAACTGACACCAATCCAAATGAGAGAAGAAGAATGGATCAATAACTCTGGCATATGCATAGAATACTATCTTAAACAAACAAACCAACAAACAAATAAGTAAATGGACTTATATGCACAATAACCTTCCTGAATCTCAGAGACAGTATGCTGAGAAAAGAAATCATATAAAATGAGTCTATCTTGTATTATTCAAATTTAAATAAATTTCAAACAAGTCACTAATACATATGGTGATAGAAGTTAGAATAAAGGACACTGACAGGCATAGGTAAATGAAGAAACTCTGACATGGTGAAAATGATTTATATCTTTGTAGGTGTGGCTGTTATATAAGTGCATACATAGAACATTCATTAGTATGTTACTACAGGATCCTACATTGTAATGCACATAAATACAAAATTAATAATAATTTTAAAAAACATGTTTACAAATTACACTTAATTACAAAGTAAGTGTATTTTATTTAAAATTTGTTTAATGTTTATTTATTTTTGAGAGAGACAGAGACAGAGCATGAGTGGGGGTGGGGCAGAGAGAGAGAGACAGAATCTGAAGCAGGCTCCAACCTGCCAGTACAGAGCCTGATGCAGGGCTCGAACCCACAGACTATGAGATCATAACCTGAGCCAAAGGTGGACACTTAACCAACTGAGCCACCCAGGCACTCTCAAAGTAAGTGTATTTTTAACATTGCCTTAGATATAAACATTAAATGCATAGAAGTCTATTTTCAGAAATCCTAACCAAAGCTAGCTAATGCTAATTTGGGCAATTGCCTATTTGGCAATGGGTATTTGATTATAGATCCTTGAATGAAAAGAAACTCATATCTTTATCCTATTAACAAGCCACCATGGTTAGAGGCTGAGGTTTTCATTTTTTGACTCCAATCCCAAGTAAGGAATCCAAGTCCTCTCTCTGTAGGGGTTTACAAGTCTTCTAGAAGAGTACTGTGTAATGATGGGCTGAAAGATACTTCCATCATTAGGATGTTGTTATTTTTATCACCTGCTTTTCCCCACTTTGAAAACTCTATTCCCTGCACATCTTCCACTTTCATTTCAGAAGCTCCTCCACATCCTCTTGTCCCTCCTCTACATTCAGCTTTATCTCTTCTTTGGGAGGATAAACAGCGGTTCTTTCAGCAGCATCAGATTATAACGGATCTTACAGGAAAATGCAAATGTTTTTCTGTATACTTATTTTTGTTTTCTTATGAACCAATGTTGCCATGAGTATGTCTATATGGGAACTAAATGAGCAAAACATAAATTTAAAAGCAGATTAGTATTTTGAGATATAGTCATTCCATACTTCAGTTTTCTCTTCACCTCTGGGATAGTCAATTCACCTGCATCTTACACAGTAAAAATATGAGGCAATTTACAAGTCCTGTAATCCAGAGTCATGTGGCCATGGACATAGCATATATCTTCTTTTTTTCTTTTACCTCTTTGGGATATAAACTTATGGAAGGGTTTTTGAAAGCATCACATGAGGATATATACTACTTACTAAGGTCCTCAGGGGGCTGAAAAAAACTGAGACCTTACTGGACCATGTATTTCATGCTTTTAATGTATTTCACACAATGAAATCTGACATGAACCAAAGTTTCACACTCAGTACTAAAAGTGCTGTCACTTTTAAGCATTCTTCCCAGCCAAGGCAGCAACATAGGCTTATTGTCTGCAATTGAACATTTAGTTATGATTTAGTACAAAGGAAATACAGATTAACTTTTGGGGGTCCCAGTTGTGTTTTTTAAGTTGACAGGATGTATAAACAGGTCAGTAACATTTTTGTGTCCAGTGCACGCATTTCCTTACATAAAGAATTTAGTAGCCTGTAGTGTATAGATCTATGATACTCAAATTTTAACATGTATCAAGAACTTTGAAGATTTGTTAATAAAACTAATTTCTGGGCCCAAATAATATGGTTTCTGATTGAGTAATGTGTTTGGTAGTAAGACAGGTCAAGGAATCACCTTACTAGTAAGTACCTAGATGATGCTGATACTGTTGTTCCAGAGACCACACTTCAAAAACCACCACTCAGGGCTCATACTTTCTCTCACAAATTAATTTCAACTATAGTGAAATGCTGACATTTCTTTTTTTTCTTTTAATTTTTTAAAATATTTTTTATTTATTTCTAGGAGAGAGAGAGAGACAGCGTGAGCAGGGGAGAGTCAGAGAGAGGGAGTCACAGACTGAAACAGCCTCCAGGTTCTGAGCTGGCAGTCAGCACAGAGCCCGACGCAGGGCTGGAACCCATGAACCGCGAGATCATGATCTAAGCGAGAAGTCGGACGCAACCGACTAAGCCACCCAGGCGCCCCTCTTTTTTTTTTTCTATGTTTTATTTATTTCTGAGAGACAGAGAGAGACAGCGTGAGCAGGGGAGGGTCAGAGAGAGAGGGAGACACAGGATCTGAAGCAGGCTTAGGCTCTGAGCTAGTTGTCAGCACAGAGCCCAATGCGGGGCTCGAACCCACGAGCGGTGAGATCATGACCTAAGCCGAAGTCAGACGCCCAACCGAGTGAGCCACCCAGACGTCCCAAAATGCTGACATTTCTGTAGCTGACCTTGTCCAATTTCTGAGGCAAAGTTTCTCCCTCCCTGCAATGTAACATTTTTTACATTTTGTAATTTCTCTGTGGTTATGTAAAACAAAAATGTTATTTCTTTGGGAATACATACTAAAACCAAAGCAAAGATAATAAAGTCTGTGCAATGTATACTCAAATTTGTGGTGGGGGAAGGGAGGCTCAGTTTACAGAGGGAGAGAGAACCAACGAAAAAAATAATGAAACAAAAAGCAAATGTGTAAATGTTAAAAATTAGTAAATTTGGAAACAGATTTCTGTGTGCAATTCTTACACATTTTCTCTAAGTTTGAAGTTATTTCAGATCTATTAGTTACACACACACACACACACACACACACACACACAAAGAGGAAAAAAATCTTGAGATCTACACATGAATAATTGCATGTTCTATCACTGTTGCAACAAAATGCCACAAACTTAGTGGCTTAAAACAAAACCCATTTATGATCTTATGATTCTGTGGGTCAGTAGTGCAATAGTTTATCTAAGCCAAAATCAAGGTGTTAGCAGGGCTGGGTTGTTTACTGGAAGATGGGTAAATCTCTTTGTGTTTTACTGCTTTTGGACATTGCCTACATTTCTTGGCTCAAGGGCCCCTTCTTCCATTTTCAAAGCCAGCAACAGTGAGTTGCATCCTTCTCACATCAAATCATTTTGACCTCTAACAGAGGTTCTGGTGATTACATTGTGTTTACCTGAATAATCCAGGATAATCTTTTTGTGTCAAGGTCAGTTGATTAACAACCTCATTGTCATCTGAGTTCTCTTACAAATTCTCCTTTCCATGAAACTACAGGAGAACAAAGCTGCCAACTTTCTGCTCATATTATAAGGATTGCCTTCCTCCAGCTTCCAACAACATACCTCTTGCTTCATTCTAAGCCCTTACTATTAGCAGCAGCACCTTGAACACCCACCCATCTTTCTGCTAACAGAGTGATCATAATAATATGGGTATTTCCTGAGATAATTTAGGTTTTTCTACCATGCTCTTAACTTCCATCTGAATTCTTGATTGCTGAAATGTTAACATCCATATTTATCTTAGCAATCTGTTCAAAGCAATCTAGCCTTTTTCTATTATGCATCTCAAAATTCTTTCTGCCTCTCTCCACTGCCCAAATACAAAGATACTTTCATGATTTTAAGCGTTTATTATGGCAGATCCCCACCTTCATCATTAAAGTCTATTACTTTTCTTTGGCCATTATAATATTACCACAAACCTAGCAGCTCACAATGATGCAAATGTATTATCCTACAGTTCTGTAGCATGGGTCTGAATAGGCTAAAATCAAGGAGCAATGCCCCTTCTGAAGGCTCTAAGAGGAACATCCATTTCTTTACCTTTTCCAGCTTCTAGAGGCTACATACATTACTTGGTTTGTCGTCCACTTACTCCATCTTCAAAACCAGCAAAAGTAGGTGAAGTCTTTCTCATAACACATCGCTCTGGCCTCTTCTTCCTACCTTCCTCTTCCTCTTTTAAGTAGTCTTATAATAAATACAACCCAGAAAATCTAAAATAATCTCCCCTTTTTAACATCATTTGATTGGCAATCTTGATTTCACTTATAATCTTAACTCCCTTTGTCATGTAAAATGACATATTTCACAAGTTCCAGGCTACATGTGTGGAGCTATCATTCTGCTTATCACGGTAATATCATTAAGTTCTAGTATAATATTTTAATTTCTTTGTAGTACCATATTTATGTCTATAAGAATAGATTAATAAAGTCTTTGGAAATATGAAACAAAGTTGGATCCAAATGACAAAAAAAAGCCTGTGAACTTATATCTTTGTGTAAAAGTTCATTAGTGGTCTTAAAAGTTATAAACCCTGTTTTTGCTTCTTATGTACTTACCTAAAACTCATCTGTATCTGCCACCTCTATTCTACTCCCTGACATCTCAGAATTGTTAACTATTGAAAAGCTTTGCAGTACCTTTCATTTTTTTCATGTCTTCTACATCTTATATGAAAGGTGTTTGATGAGTATTTTGTGATTAATTAGTAGCTAACAACACTGATCAGTAACTCAGATAATATTTAGAAAACTACAGTTGAGCTCTATCTCAGTTTTCCAATTAAAAACAAAAGCCTTATTAGTTTCTTAGTTTTCCAAGAACAAAGAAAGACTTAGTGAAATAATGACATCAGTGCTAAATGCTCAGCAAATCAAAGCTTCCTCCTTGGATTTGGAGGAAGGTTTATTTTTATTTTTTTTTCTTGTGATGCATCAAGTTCACAAAGAACAATTACAAAGCGTATGATTGGATTAGCAAAAGATTTGATGGTCCCTTGAATGTTTGTTTTTTTCTTTTAGTAATGGTAGCATTTGAAATAAAATGCTATGTCTTATAACTTGCAAATTTATAAGACAGGTTTTACTCACATTCAGAACATTACACTAAATACCAGACACTCAAGAAAGATATTAACCAAACTTATCCTTTTTTTTCCACTTAACTTCTCACTCAATTAGGATAATTTCATGTATTCTGACCATTAATCATTTATCACAATATGGGTGTAAATAGGATGTAGAACATGGTGGGAAAGTGAAAAATAAAACTCTGCAACCTATTTAGTAAAATCCCTATAGAAGCAGATTTAATTAATTCAGAGGCCTTGCAAAAAAACATTGGGTTTATGCTTAATAGGTCATTATATATTTTAAGTCTTTTTTTAAAGTTTATTTATTTATTTTTGAGAGAGAGAGAGACAGAGAGCACAAGCAGGTGAGAAGCAGAAGCAGAGAGAAGACACAGAATCCCAAGCAGGCTCCACGCCATCAGTGCAAGAGCCCACTGTGGGGCTCAGACTCACAAACTGAGATCATGACCTGAGCCAAGATTAAGTCAGATGCTTAACCAACTAAGCCACCCAGGTTCCTCCTAAAATTATTTTTATTGTTTGTGTAAAAGGGAGAAAAATATGAAAAACTTCAAGGATACATATTCTTATACATTTTTCCAAACCCACAGAGTATACAACAGCAAGAGTGATCTGTAATGTGAACTATAAGCTTTGGGCAATTACTATGTGCCTTCACATATAGGTTCATCCTTGGTAAAAATATACCATTCTAATAAATTATGTTGATGTTGTGCAGGCTTTGTATATGTGTGGTAGGAACTACATGAAAAAATCTCTGTACCTTCCTCTGAAGGTTTAGGTTGTTTTAAATCTAAAACTATTCTAAAAAATGTCTTTAAAAAAGTAATTCCCTGTCATTTAAAGGTGTTTATTTATTTAAAAAACAGTTATTAGAGTAGTAGATTTACATATACTGGTGGAATTATAATGAGAATAATTTTTTTCTCTTAGCGATATTACAGGATACCATGAACAGTTATGAGAGTTGATCTATCTTTTCTGCTGAAGGATGATTCACACTGTGGCAGGGTAGGTAAATGGCTTTTACTTTAAGATTCCATAGGCTATATCTTACTCCCAATTTCAGCCATGTGCTTTTTTATTGTTATCCAATTATCAAATCCTTTTACTACTCTCCTTCATCATCTGGGTGTCTCTGAGGTTTGGTTCTACTCTTTTCACAGATCCAATACAATGACTTAACACTTTGTCAAACACTACTTGATGTCTGACTCCATCATCTGCATTTTGATAAACATCACTGAGCTGCCCCGCTTTATCTAAGATTTACTAATGGCCTTCTTCTGGGAAATAGCTTTCTTAAAAGACATTACTTACAACATTGAGATTATTTTCTCATATGACAAGTTACTTCCTCTAGAATGAAAACAACACAAATTTGGAAAGCTGAGCAAAAAAAATACAAGAAAAATTCAACAAAGTGATGACCATCATTCACATCTTGGGGTATATCATTCTAATATTTACTAAAAACACAAATGTCATTGTTGTTTCCTCTCAATGTGGGCTAACTCTCAATTTTTTAATTTTTTGTTAAGGCTTCATCCCAATGTGAAGATTGAACTCATGACCATGAGTAAGAATCACATGCTCTACTGACTAACCCAGACAGTCATTTCAATCATTTCAAACCTCAATGAGAATCCTCACAGGACTTTATTTCACTGACTGTATTCCACAAGTTTTGTTTTAAGTTCATTTATTTAAGTAACCTCTACATACAACATGGGGCTCAAACTCATAATCCTTATATCATCAATCACATGCTCTACAGACTGAGCCAGCCAGACACTCTTGTCTTCCACAGGCTCTTAATATAACCAAACCTATCATATTAACTTTTCTTTCTGTTCTTTTCTTTCTGTTCTTTCTTTCTTTCTTTCTTTCTTTCTTTCTTTCTTTCTTTCTTTCTTTCTTTCTTTCTTTCTCTTTCTTTCCTTCTTTCTTTCTTTTATTGTCATAGACTTGTGGAATCATAAAGAAGTGTCACATCACTTACTGCATACAGTACACTGGGGAAATTCTCACTGCAATGTCTCTGACCAAAATGTTCCTTCAGACCCCTAACTGCTAGACTATGTTTCTACTTGTTTCCCATAAGGCTCTCTGTCTTACTCCTTCCTTTTACCCCTTGGTATTTAGAGTAACTTCATTTTCTACATGAAGCCAAAAGCTGGTTTCAACAACAATGGATCTTTCTCTAAAAAGAACTATTTATATTTGTTACTAATATAATAACCTTGCATTTTCCCCATGTCCTTATACAGATACATTATCAAAAAAATATGGATAAAGAGCAAAAATATGTCAGAATTCCGTCATCAGCAAGTAATCACATACCCAAGTCAAGCAGAATTAAGTAACAAAGAAATATGTTGGCTTACACAAATGATCATCTGAGGCATGATGGACTTTCAAAGGGTATAAGCATTGATCAATTTCCCATAGTCTTCTTGTCTTTTCTTTCCATGTAGCAAGATGGTAATGATAATTCAGCTTTAACATCTTCATGTGACTCCCAGAAAACCGTCCCTGAAGACTTCCCAGTGCCCTGAAATTTAACATATGCCAATTCTAAACTGATCATTAGTAGAAAAAATGAAGATACCCTAAGGCTTGTCATCTGACATTGTCAGTGTTGAGGGATCATGTCATCTTCTCATAGTGCATATGGGTTGACTAAAGGAAAGTATGAACACCGAATAAAATAGATGACCAGTTAGGAAGGAGAAGAGGAATAAAGTCCCTTATACATACATATTTATACATAAAATATATTGGATTTTTTTGGCCAGATTTTTAAAAATAAGTTTTATTTATTTTTGAGAGAGAAAGATAGAAATAAAGACAGACCATGAGTAGGCAAGGGACAGAGAAAGAGGGAGACACATAATCTGAAGCTGGCTCCAGGCTCTGAGCACAGGGCCTGACATGGGCCTCAAACACACAAGCCATGAGATCATGGTCTGAGCCAAAGTTAGACGCTCAACTGACTGGACCAACCAGGTGCCTCTGTTTTGCCAGTTTTTGTTTTTGTTTGGCAATATAGTATTAGATTATCTTGATCATTGTTAAGAAATAATAACGTGCTCACTCTAGAGCTATAAATGCTTTAGATGGGATGCAGGGTTGAAATTCTCTGCTGTTTTAAATTATTACTTTATTTCTTACTATTTATTCAATTAGACTTTAATTATAATAAAGTAAGTGTGCAAAAGGTGTCATTCAATTTATACATGAATTAGATTCATTACTTGATTGATGGTAATTATCTTATAATGATCTTATAATGATTGTAATCAATCAATATGTAGGTAGGAGTAACCAGAGGCAATATTTATTCAAAGACATGCTGTCCACATGAGTGGTTTGGCTGAATCATGTCAGGCCAATCAGCTTTACTCTCTTAAAATTTGTATCAAGGTTGGTAAATGGCCACATACTAGACACAGGAGTCAAATCCTTAGGACTAAGGTTCCTGGTTCAATGGTTTCTTGTTTTCTGTGAAAAAAAAAATCCCTTTATCCTCATTTGAAATGAAAAGCATCTTATCTCTAACGATGAAGAAAAGTGGAAATTTACAGGGGAGGAAATGGCAGGAGAATAAAACCATCAACATTATCAGTACTCCTTTATTAATTTCCAGTACATATTTAGGCACTAATGTATGCAGCCATCAAACGATCATCTCAGAATGAGGAGAAATGTTCAGTTGACTGAAATCCATAAAAGTGCAAGTACTAAACTCAGGGGCACCTGGGCAGCTCAGTTGGTTAAGTGTCTAATTCTTGATTTTGGCTCAGATCATTATCTCACGAGTTCATGAGTTTGAGTTTTGCATCAGATTCTGTCTCTCTCTCTCTCTGCCTCTCTCCCACTAACTCTCTCTTTCTCTCTCCAAATACATTTAAAAAACAAGTAAACTTTAAAAAATTTAAAAAGGTAAGTACTTAAAAAGTGGTAACTTTATTAATCAATCTTTCTTGATCATAGATTGATTCTTTGATATTAGGCAGACAAATGACCATCTGTAAAGAGTATTAAAAAAAAGGAAAACATGTTAATTTACTTGAGTTGTATTGTTTCTTACTCAGCCTCTATTATTTTTTGGAAAATTGCTTCTTCTTATTGTTTCCTCATCTAATGTTTTATTATTATTATTACTATTATTATTTTATTTTAGAAGGAGAGTGTGAGTGGGGGACAGGGCAGAAGGGAGAGAATCTTAAACAAGCTCTACTTTCAGTGCAGAGTGGGACAGGATTCTACCACCCTGAGATCATAACCTGAGCCAAAATCAAGAGTTAGTATGCTCAACTGGGTGAGCCACACAAGCACCCCCCTAATGTTTGATTTCTATATGCATATATTTATATAGTAAAAGTGAGGATGTAATTTTTAAACATTTTATTTTCCTATCCTTGGTACTTATGTGGTAATATCTAAGTCAGTGTATTCCAGTGAAAATGTATTCTACAATAAGAATCAACAGACTCAAGACTCCCTACTGAAATACTGACAGTCTCAAGAAAAAAATTCCAGAAGTATATAAATCTTTTTTATAGACTATTTTTTAGAAAAAATTTATGTTCAAGAAAGGAAGGAAGGAAGGAAAGAAGGAAGGACGGAAGAGAAAGAAAGAGAGAGAGAAAGAAAAAGAAAGAGAGACAGACAGAGAGAAAGAAAGAAAGAAAGAGAGAGAGAGAGAGAGAGAGAGAGAGAAAGAAAGAAAGAAAGAAAGAAAGAAAGAAAGAAAGAAAGAAAGAAAGAAAGAAAGAAAAAGAAAGAAAGAAAGAAAGAAAGAAAGAAAGAAAGAAAGAAAGAAAGAAAGAAAGAAAGAAAAGGTAGGGGGCAGCAATTTCTTATCTATTCCATGCTTCTATATGTGCATGGATTCCCTCATTATCAATATCTCACACCACAGTTTTATGTTTGTTAAAATTTATGTATCAATGTATATACATAGTTATCACCTAAAGTTGAGAATTTACACGAGGTACCACTCTTGGGTATTCCATTCTATAGGTTTGGATATATGTATGATGACATACATCCAACATTACAATATCATCCAGAGTAGTTTCCACCACCCTAAAAATCATCTGTGCTTTGCCTATTCACTACACCTCCACCAACTCCTGGCAACCACAGACCTTTTTATTACCTCCATAGTTTTGCCTTTTCAAGAATGTTATATAGTTGGAATCATAAAGTTTGCAGCTTTTTCATTTGCTATCTTTCACTTAATAAAATTCACCCAAGATTCCTCCATGTCTTTTCATGGCTTGAGAGTTCATGTATTTTTGGCGCTGAACATTATTCCATTTCTTGGATATATCACAATTTATGCATTCACTTACCAAAGTTTATTCCTTGCTTCCCAATTCCATGACAGTTATGATAAGGCTGCTATCAACCTCCATGTGCAGGTTTCTGTGTGAACATAAATATTCCCCTCTTTGAGGTATGTATCAAGAAGCATGGTTGTGGATCGTATTGTAAGAGTATGAGATTAGTTTGGTAAGGAATCCGAAATTGTATTTCAAAGTAACTATACAATTTTGCATTTTGACCAGCAATGAACAAACTTTCTGTTGCTCCACATCCTCACTAGCATTTACTGTTGTCAGTTTTCTACATGTTGGCCATTCTAATAGGTGTGTGGTACTATGACATTATGGTTTTAATTTTTGTTTCACTGATAATATATGATGTGAGCATCTTTTACATGCATCTGTCTATCTGCTTTTTGAAGAATCTGTTAAGATATTTAATCTAATTTTAAATTAGGTTGTTTTCTTATCATCTAGTTTTAAGTATTTGTGTATTTTGCATAACTATATCAGATGTATCTTTGTAAATACTTTCAGTTTGTGGCTTATCTTTTACTTCTCTTGACAATTTCTTTTGCAGGGCAAAACCAATAATAATAATAATAATTTAGTGAATTCTAACTTGCTAATTCTTGCTTTCATAGATCATTTCTTTGGCGTAGTATCTAGAGTTATCATCATATCCAGGGTTATTTAGGTTTATTTTATGATGTTCTTTTCTAAGTGTTTTACATTTAGGTCTATGATCCATTTTGATGGTTTGTTTTTTTTTTTCAAAGGGTGTAAGTAAGTCTGTGTCTAGATTTTTAAAAAATGTTTAATGTTTATTTATTTTTGAGAGAGACAAAGTGCAAGTAGGGGAGGAGTAGAGAGAGAGGAGACACAGAATCATTAGTGGGTTCCAGTCTGAGCTGTTAGCACAGAGCCCAATGCAGGGTTCAGACTCACAAATGGTGAGATCATGACCTGAGCCAAAGTCAGATGCCTGACCAACTAAGCCACCCACGTGCCCCTAGATTTTTTTTTTAATGTAGATGTCCATATGTTCCAGCACCATTTGTGTTGAAAATACTGTCTTTCCATCATTGTATTGCTTTCACTCTTTTATTAAAGATCACTTGACTATATGTGGGTCTATTTTGCAATCTATGTTCTATCCCATTGATCTATTTGTCACCTTTTTAGACAATATTATACTCTTCTTTTTTATAGCCTTAGAGCAAGTCTGAAGTTGCATAGTATCAGTGCATTGCATAGTATCAGCAATGTTCTTCTCCTTCAATATTGTGATGGCTATTGTAGGGTTTTTGCCTCTTCACATATACATTTTAGAATTTAGTTTTAAATGTCAATAAAACAGCTTATTGTAGTTTTGATTGGGACTTCAATGAATCTATGGTTGTGGTGTAGAATTCTTTTTCATTGTTGGGTTTCAACATCAGTGGTTTAAATGCATCAATGAGATTACTAATATAGTTACATTAACATCTAATGTACTTGTTACTATATATATGTTGCTGTATATCGATTTTTAAACATGTATTTCCATTTTTCAGTGTGTATAAATTTTGAAGGCTGTAATCTATAAAAAGTTAACTACACAGATATAGGGAATTATAAGTCTGATCATGGTATATAGATTTTTCTATAAGCATGGTTTTATTCTAAGGAAAATTTTGTTATTAATAGCAAACAAAATATTCTTTGTTGTAGAATGGGTTTAAGCCAATTTCTCTTGTTTGATTCTCAGTTTGGTGATATATTTATGGATAATAAAAACAAAAATGATTCTACTAAAAACATATTATTTCTATGACTTGTTTTGATATTAGTCACTCTGTTAGAGAGTTAAATAATCCTATAGTCAATTTATGGATTAAGTTTTGTCTGTATGTGCAAATGTGTTATTCATTTGTGATATTCTACAGTAGGGTTATGGGAGATAAAACATGGCCTTATTAATATTTTTGGAGAGTGAAAACATATCTGTATCTATATATCAATGGACATATAGACATGTGAATTTGTATAGAGATATATAGATACGAATATACTACAGAGTACAAAATCATGTGATAATATGCTACGAACTTCAAAACAGATATTCAGAAGGTCTCTCATGCTGAAAAGAAGGATTCCGGGAAATGAGTGTGGTGCTAAGTTCGGAGAATGCTAAATCCACACGAAAGAGAGGGAGATAGAGAAGGTGAAGAAGAGAGAGAACAAATAGCCCAGCAATGAGCATTATATTCTATATTTTAGCATTATGTTAAGTGTACTTTACAATTTTTACTTCATTCTTGTTTGTCTCACTTAATCATAGGACATACAAGAAGATGGACCTATCTTTGTTTAACAAGTGGGGATGATTTTTACCCACTTTTATAGTATGAGGTTTATTCAAGTTGATATTTTTCTGTATACTTGCCGCTAAAGGATTACTGTTTTTTTAAAATGTTTACTTATTTTTGAGAGAGAAAGAGTGAGAGAGAGGGAAAACGTGGGTGAGACAGGGAGGGACAGAGAAAGGGAGAGACAGAGGATCTGAAGCAAGCTCTGTAAGAAGCCTGATATGGGGCTCAAACTCACAAATTGTGGGATCATGACCTGACCCAAAATCAGATGCTCAAACAACTGAGCCATTTACGTATCCATACCCAGAATTACTGTTTTAAACATAGTCACCATACCTTAAACATTTAAATATTCTATAATTCTCTTGAAAACCTCAGTCCTCTCCACAACTTACAGAGGTGTTTGAAAAATATATATGATATCAGGGCACCTGGTGGGTCAGCCAGTTAAGCGTTCAATTTCAGTCCAGGTCATGAACTCATGGTTCATGAGTTGAAGTCCTACGTAGGGCTCTGTGCTGACAGCTCAGAGCCTGGAGCCTGCTTTGGATTCAGTGTCTCCCTCTCTCTCTGTCCCACCCCCAGTCTCTGTCTCTGTCTCTGTCTCTCTCTCTCTCAAAAATAAAGATTAACTTTTTAAAAAAATACATGATTTCAACAAGCATCATCATTTTAAACAAAGGTTTTAAACATCTTTGTTTAAAATAAGTTCTCAATTATACTTATGTGAAAATGAGTGATTCAGAAGACCTGTTCTAAATTACACAGTGAGGCAACAGGACGTACTTTGAGAGTAATTTTTAACATAGGCTTTCAAAAGAAATAATGTTTTTTGTTTAAATTAAAAATGTCTAAACTCTACTAAATTGTTCATCTGATATTTGGGATGTTATATTGTTGTTTATATATTTTAAAGGACAAAGGCTCTTGACAGAATGAGCAATGCTGCCTTTTAGATGATGTTATATGTGCCAAAGTATTTTCATCAATGTGTCTTTCTTCTGCACTTTCTCCCCAAAACTATCCCTGATGGTGAAAGAGACAAACACATTTAAGTGGAATATAGCGTGAAAAGGAGTAAAACCTCATTCTCTTGTGTAGTCACGTGAAGCTTTAAGGAAGAGACAAATGACTGGGTGGAATCACAAGAACTTTCCTCTAAGTATAAATGTCGTTGTTCATTTTGCTTGGCACTAGAAGACTTCTGAAGAATGATGGAGAGTTTCTGAATAGTGTCTCTTTAATTTACATCCAGCCCACATCTCTGCTGTAATTTCTTTGTGGTACTTTATAACTAAGGGAACAAGTGCAACTCTTAATCTTGCTTTCAGTACAATATCACTGCAAATGGGTGAAGCCTCTGTCTGCCTTGCATAGTAATTGACAGTCATTTTCTCAATAATAAATGATCTGTGCTTAGACTACGTATTTAGATTTCAATTTACTTTATGAACAGTTTTCACTAAGTCCATCCATTGGAATGACAAGTTCCATCTATACACTGTTATTTTATTTAAACATGATGTGCTCTTCAGGTTGGAACTTAGTTATTTTCACATTACCCATCCACAGATAATAAATCTTAATTTCAGCTGTAAGTCATAAATTGATGTCCATTGAATTTTCTATTTTAAATGCCATCTTACATTACTCTTAAGACAATCTCAAGAACATTGCCTTCTTGGTATTCTAGAATACCAATTTTGAAAAACTATCCAAGTGTTTTAAGAAAAAATCTGACAACTATGGTAATAGAAACTGTCAACACTCCTAGAAGGATTTCTACTCATCTACTTTACCACAAGGAAAACAAGTTTAGAATTGGAAACAATAAACACTTAGGAAGTTTGTTGTTATTTTAATTTTTAAAAAATGTCATGAAGATTAACAATTATTTGATTATTTCCTTATTTTGCTACCATGGGGATAAGAACTTTTTTAACTTTGCTATCATTTCCTTTCCTGAATAACCTCATATATTTGGTCAAATTGAAAACACATTTGATTATTTATTTTTTCTTATGAACTTCCTATAAAGCATCATTACATCTTTTCTGCTAAACTCATAGTTATAAACCATCTGGCCAAAAGTATATTTTTCCTTCCCTTGAAGTATTATTATAACAACTTAGGCAGGGATAAATATTCCTTTTAAATACACCACTCAAGGTTTAAATATACTTATATAGGTTTTGCTATGCTATAGAAATAAATCATGAGGACAGGTGTGATTATAGTGATTTACTTATTGATTACCCCAAGGCATAATGGTTAGATTTTGACAATTCTAGCATCTTTCCATATAATCACATTTGATTTATGCAGCTAAATGTCAATTTAGCCTCCAGATTTTATGACTTTGTCATAGTTAACTTCCTGGCTAATTTCTTCCTTTTCCTGGTATAATATGTACTACATTTAGATATTTTACTTTTTTTTCTGAACTTACAGTTTTTTCTTTGGGAGAGGTGTGGTAAAGAACACCTCTCACCTCCAAGTCCCATGTCTTCATGTTATCTTTTCAAGCAACAGTTTCACTGAAAGTAATAGGTTTCTTCTTGTGATTCAGTTCTGGGGCCTTGTCTAGAGTATGGTATTAAATGTATGATTTTTGAAGGACGGTTTTTAGTTAGAAGTAAACAAACCATTAATATACATAAATAATGAGAGTTAAAATGTTTCCTTGCTTAAAATAACATAATCAGCTTCTGTTTTTATGTACAGCAATAGAGAGTTAAGAGTGATATGAAGAAGGGGTGCCTGGGTAGCTCAGTTGGTTGAGCATCCAACTTTGGCTCAGGTCATGATCTCATGGTTCATGGGTTTGAGCCCCACGTCGGGCTCTGTGCTGACAGCTCAGAGCCTGGAACCTGCTTCGGATTCTGTGTCTCCTCCTCTCTCTGCCCACCCCCTGCTCAGGCTCTGTCTCTCTCTGTTTCTCAATAATAAGTAATTGTGGGGGAAAAAAAGAATAGTTTAAAAAAAGAAAAAAAAAGTGATATGAACAAAAGAGAAGGCCATTAAAAGTGGAGTATAACTATGTGTTTATATAATGAATGGGTATTTCTAATGTTCAAAGAACTCATACAATTCAAATGAAAAGAACCTGACCACTGATCTGTGCTCCAAAATTAATTTTTTCAGTTACCACTGGAATGTCTCGACTAAAATTTTCTATTTCTACAACTGAACCCACACATACAGACAAGCAGGTGAACTCAGAGAGGTTAGTCCTGAGTGCACATATTAGTCATAGTAATGACACCTGGCCTTCATGTTAAACAAGATGGGGAAGGAATAGATGGCACCTTCCTTGGTGATTGCTCAGGCAGTAGGTCACTTCAGGAGAACAAAATCACTGAACTGATGTAACACTTCTTGCCTGATGAATGATTGTCTTAAATGTCTGGCAGTTCCATATCTCTCATTTCCTTCAGAATGAGAAGGGAGAGGGAATACTACATCTGTTCCCAATGCAGCAAACTGACATAGAGCTAGCTGTCAGATGTTCTAGCTCCACCTCTTTTCCACAGGAAGCACAATGTTGAATAGGTTCTAACTTCCCCATGAGGTTACCGATTGGACTTTGCCAGACAAATTAGTTCAGCTTAGTAAGGCATGCTCTTCCTGCAGAGATAGAACGGAGACTCCTAATTTCCAGGTCTAACTACTACTTTGAACCAAGTGGCTTAAAAACATGTGATTTTAGTTTTCTTTTGAGGATGTAAATCTTAAGCCAAGAGTCATTGCCTCACAAATGCCAGAATTTGGATTCCAAATGTGACTCTCTGGTATTAATATTTGTAACCGTGGCACAGGTTAATGAGTATCCAGGAAACTAAAACCACTTATTAAAAGTGAAACTGACAGCACATTCATTCCTTAATTGAATAGCTAATGCAGCACATTGTCTGAGAGAGAAGGGATTTGGAAAGAGCCCTTCTTAAATACTCAAATGGACTGTCTTGCCAATAACAAATATTGTATTACATTAATGTAACTAATTTAGTTTATTGGCAATCAAGACAAATTTCACTTACAAAATAATTTTGGCCTTGCCAGCTTATTTCTCACTGTCAAGTGGTTCTGATTTAGCATGTCTTTTCTACCTGTCCATGTATGAAGGCATTCATTCATCAATAGAAGTTGGACACAATTTACATAACAAATGAATTGGAGACAAAGCAGTAGCTAATTGAACACAGCAAGTACCTTAATAGTAGTTATGTTTAACATATGTAGATTTATGTTTAATTTGCTATTTGGTAAATTCTATGGGTTCATTCTTTATTACATTGACACCAGAAAAATTAAGAAGTGAAAAGAAATTAAAGATATATGATAGAATTAGGAAGAATAACAATAATACGATTTCAGAGGTATTGAAACAGATAGGTCAAGTTGATGCCAGGAGGTTGAGATATACACATGTATTACCTGGTTATTATCATCGATGCACAACTAAGTTGTCACACATTTTTTGGCTTTTTCAGTACAATGTTTATTTCTTCATTTAAGCAAATGAATTTTACTATTGTACTTTGTTACTGTAACTTGACATTGAAGTGAAAGAAGAGAGAAGTCTCAAATATCGATAACTTCTTTTATCTCTGAAAACTGACATTGAGAATTGGGAATCTGAAAAATAGTCAAGTCTCATTAACTAAAAATGACTTCCACCAGTGCACTTTGTGTTTTGTGTAACATGACAGCCTAGTATTCTCCCTTGTCTCTCTGCTTCATTGTAACCTCCTCACAAGCCCATTAGCATATGAATATAAAATTGATATACCTCATTGCATAGCTTTCTGTACAATTTGTGTGTGTGTGTGTGTGTGTGTGTGTGTGTGTGTGTGTGTGTATGTATTTTATTTTGACAGAAAGAGAGTGAGTGAGCATGGGTGGGGCACAGAGTGAGGGAAACAGAGAATCTCAAGCAGGTTCCGTGCTGTCAATGCAGAGCCCAACACGGGGCTTGAACTCATGAACCACCAGATCATGACCTGAGCCAAAACCAAATGTCATACGCTTAATCAACTGAGCCACCCAGGTGGCCCTGTGTGTTACATATTTAAATATACACATACATACCCACATCATTATAAGATTAAATTCTAACTGTATGTATTAATTTTCATTTGTAACTTCAGTATTTTGGAAATCTCTTTTCTCAGCTATTAATGGGTGCCATATAAAATTTTTAGTGTTTTTTGGTAAGTGTACCAAATTCATTGTAAGGCTTAAATTTAAAATTTTTATTCGAAAAAATTTGTATGTAACTTTTTCATTTTTATCTTTACTGAATAAAATATTACCTGTTTTTCTATTATAATTTTTTTTTACAAATAGTTTATTGTCAAATTAGTTTCCACATAACACTCAGTGCTCATCCCCACAAGTGTCCTCCTCCATGCCCATCCCCCCCTCCCACCCACATCCATCAGTCCTCAGTTTTTGTCAGCATTCAAGAGTCTCTCATGGTTTGCCTCTCTCCCTTTCCCCCACCATTTCCCCCTTCTTCTCCCCCTTGGTCCTCTGTCAAGTTCTTCCTAATCCTCCTATACGTGCACACATATGATATTTGTCCTTCTCTGTCTGACTTATTTCGCTCAGCATAACACCCTCAAGGTCCATCCATGTTGCTACACATGGCCAGATTTCATTGTTTCTCATTGCCATGTAGTATTCCATGGTATAGATAAACCACATCTTCTTGATCCGTTCATCTGTCGATGGACACTTAGGCTCTTTCCATGTTTTAGCTATTGTGGAGAGTGCTGCTATGAACATTGGGGTACATGTGCCCCTGTGCCTCAGCATTTCTGTATCCCTTGGGTAAATTCCTAGCAGTGCTATTGCTAGGTCATAGGGGAGTTCTATTGTTAGTTTCCTTAGGAACCTCCACACTGTTTTCCAGAGGGGCTGTACCAGTTTACATTCCCACCAACAGTGTAGGAGGGTGCACGTTTCTCCATATCCTCGCCAGCATCTAGAGTTCTGCCACTCTGACTGGCATGAGGTGGTATCTCAGTGTGGTTTTGATTTGTATTTCCCTGATGAGGAGGGATGCTGAGCATCGTTTCATGTGTCCGTTGGCCATCTGGATGTCCTCTTTGGAGAAGTGTCTGTTCATATCTTCTGCCCATTTCTTCACTGGGTTGTTTGGTTTTCAGGCATGTAGTTTGGTGAGTTCCTTGTAGATTCTGGATATTAACCCTTTATCTGATATGTCATTTGCAACTATCTTTTCCCATTCTGTTGGTTGCCTATTAGTTTTCTGGGTTGTTTCCTTGGCTGTGCAGAAGCTTTTAATCTTGATGAGGTCCCAATCATTTATTTTTGCTCTTGATTCCCTTGCTTTTGGGGATGTGTCAAGTAAGAAGTTGCTGCAGTGGAGGTCAAGGAGGTTGTTTCCTGTTTTCTCCTCTAGGGTGTTGATAGTTTCCTGTCTCACGTTCAGGTCCTTTATCCATTTTGAGTTTATTTTTGTGCATGGTGTGAGAAAATGATCTAGTTTCATTCTTCTGCATGTTGCTGTCCAATTCTCCCAACACCATCTGTTAAAAACGCTGTCTTTTTTCCATTGGATATTCTTTCCTGCTTTGCCAAGATTAGTTGGCTGTATACTTTTGGGTCCACTTCTGAGTTCTCAGTTCTGTTCCATTGGTCTATGTGTCTGTTTTTATGCCAATACCATACTGTCTTGATGATGACAGCTTTGTAGAGGCTAAAGTCTGGGATGGTGATACCTCCCGTTTTGGTTTTATTTTTCAGGATTACTTTGGCTATTCGGGGTCTTTTGTGGTTCCATACAAATTTTTGGATAGATTGTTCTAGTTTTGATAAGTATGCTGGTGCAATTTTGATTGGAATTGCATTGAATGTGTAGAGTGCTTTGGGTAGTAATGACATCTTAACTATATTTATTCTTCCTATCCATGAGCATGGAATGTTTTTCCTTTTCTTTGTGTCTTCTTCAATTTCCTTCATAAGTTTTCTATAGTTTTCATCATACAGATCTCTCGTATCCATGGTTAGGTTTATTCCAAGGTATTTTATGGTTTTTTGTGCAATTGTGAATGGGAGCAGTTTCTTGATTTCTCTTTCTGTTGCTTCATTGTTGGTGTATAAAAATGCAACCGATTTCTGTACATTGATTTCGTACCCTGCTACTCGGCTGAATTCTTGGATCAGTTCTAGTAGGCTTCTGGTGGAGTCTGTCGGGTTTTCTATGTAGAGTATCATGTCATCTGCGAAGAGTGAAAGTTTGACTTCCTCTTTGCCAATTCTGATGCCTTTGATTTCCTTTTGGTGTCTGATGGCTGATGCTAGGACTTCCAGCACTATGTTAAACAGCAGTGGTGAGAGTGGGCATCCCTGTCATGTTCCTGATCTCAGGGGGAAAGCTCTCAGTTTTTCCCCATTGAGGGTGATGTTAGCTGAAGGCTTCTCATAGATGGCTTTGATGATGTTTAAGTAGGTTCCTTCTATCCCAACTTTCTCTAAAGTCTTTATTAAGAAGGGATGCTGTGTTTTCTCAAATGCTTTTTCTGCATCTGGTGACAGGATCATATGGTCTTTATCTTTTCTTTTATTGATATGATGTATCACATGGATTGATTTGCGAATGTTGAACCACCCTGTAACCCAGCAATGAATCCCACTTGATCTTGGCGGATGATTCATTTTATATGCTGCTGGATACGATTTGCAAGGATCTTGTTGAGAAGTTTTGCATCCGTGTTCATCAAGGATATTGGCTTGTAGGTCTGTTTTTTTGCTGGATCTCTGTCTGGCTTGGGAATCACAGTGATGCTCGCTCATAAAATGAGTCCGGGAGTTTTCCTTCGCTTTCTATTTTTTGGAATAGCTTAGGAAGAATTGGGATTAATTCTGTTTTAAATGTCTGGTAGAATTCCCCAGGGAAGCCATCAGGTCCAGGGCTCTTATTTGTAGGGAGATTTTTGATCACTGATTCGATTTCTTCACTCGTTATGGGTCTGTTCAGGTTTTCTATTTCTTCCCATGTGAATTTTGGTAGTGAGTGTGTGTTTAGGAATTTGTCCATTTCTTCTAAGTTGTCCAATTTGTTGGCATATAATTTTTCATAGTATTCCCTGATAATTGCTTGTATTTCTGAGGGGTTGGTTGTAATAAGTCCATTTTCATTCATGAATTTGTCTATTTGGGTGCTCTCTCTTTTCTTTTTGATAAGTCTGGCTAGAGGTTTGTCAATTTTGTTTACTTTTTCAAAAAACCAACTCTTGGTTTCATGGATCTGTTCGATTGTTTCTTTGGTCTCTATGTTGTTTATTTCTGCTCTAATTTTTTACTATTTCTCTTCTTCTACTGGGTTTACGACATTCTTGTTGCTCTGCCTCTAGTTCCTTTAGGTGAGCTGTTAGATTTTGGACTTGCGCTTTTTCTAATCTCTTGAAATAGGCCTGGAGAGCAATGTACTTTCCTCTTAGGACTGCCTTTGCCGCATCCCATAGATTTTGAATTGTTGTGGTTTCATTTTCATTTGTTTCCACATATTTTTTAATTTCATCTCTAATTGCCTGATTGGCCCATTCATTCTTTAGAAGGGTGTTCTTTAACCTCCATGTTTTTGGAGGTTTTCCAGACCTCTTCCTGTAATTGATTTCAAGTTTCAAAGCATTATAATCTGACAGTGTGCATGGTATGATCTCTATTCTTTTATATTTATTGAGGGCTGCTTTATGTCCCAGTATGTGATCTATCTTGGAGAATGTGCCATGCACACTTGAGAAGAAAGTAAATTCCCTGGCCTCAGGATGTAAAGTTCTAAATATATCCGTCAGATCCATCTGGTCCAATGTGTCTTTCAAGTCCATTATTTCTTTAGTGATTTTCTGTCTGGTTGACCTATCCATTGCTGTAAGCGGAGTATTAAAGTCCCTTGCTATTAGCACATTCTTATCTATAAGCTTGTTTCTGTTTGTGATTAATTGTTTTAGATACTTAGGTGCTCCCATATTCGGTGCATAGACATTTATGATTGTTAGTTCTTCCTGATGGATGGATTCTGTAATTATTATGTAGTGCCCTTCTTCATCTCCTGTGATTGTCTTTAATTTAAAGTCCAGTTTGTCTGATATAAGTATCACTACTCCGGCTTTCTTTTGATTTCCTGTAGCATGATATATATTTCTCCATCCCCTTACTTTTAATCTGAAGGTATCTTCCCTTCTAAAATGAGTTTCTTGTAGACAGCATATAGATGGATTTTGTTTTTTAATCCATTCTGCTACCCTATGTTTTTGATTCATTCGGCCCATTTACATTCAGTGTTATTATTGAAATATGTGGGTATAGAGTCTTTGTATCTTTTGTAGGGTTCATGTTTGTGGTGGTGTCTCTGGTATCTTTGTTCCTTGCAACCTTTCCTTCAGAGCATCCCCCTCAGGATTTCATATAGGGCTGGCTTATTGGTGACAAATTCTTTCAATTTCTGTTTATTCGGAAAGGTTTTTATCTCTCTTTCCATTTTGAATGACAGGCTTGCTGGGTAGAGGATCCTTGGCTACATATTTTTACTGTTCATCACATTGAAGATCTCCTTCCATTCCTTTCTGGCCTGTCTAGTTTCAGTAGATAGATCTGTCACCACTCTGATAGGTTTCCCTTTGTATGTTAGGGCTCTTTTCTCCCTAGTTGCTTTCAAAATTCTGTCTTTGTCCTTGTATTTTGCCATTTTTACTATGATATGTAGTGCAGAAGATCAATTCAGTTACGTCTGAGAGGACTCCTCCGAGCCTCTTGTATTTCCACATTTACTTCCTTCCCCAGGTCGGCGAAGTTCTCTGCTATAATTTGTTCCAGGACTCCTTCAGCACCTTTCCCTCTCTCTTCCTCTTCTGGGATTCCTATGATACGGATATTGTTCCGTTTGACCGTATCGCTGAGCTCTCAAATTCTTCTTTCTTGTTCCTGGATCAGTTTGTCTCTTTTTTTGTCATCTTCTTGTTTTTCTTAATGGTGTCTTCTAAATCACGTATTCTCCTTTCTGCCTCTTCAATTCATGCATTGGAGGCCTCTAATTTATTATGTATCTCATTTGTCACATTTTAAAATTCTTCATGCCTATTTTTATTTTCCTTTCTGTCTGTAGCCATAGTTTCTTTGATATCCCCTATTTTTTTTCAAGCCCAACAATTAATTTTACCATTATTATTCTAAAATCTTGTTCACTTATGCTGCTGATATATGTTTTGAGCAGTTCATTAGCTGTCATTTCTTCTTTGAGTTTCTTTGGAGGAGAGCTCTTTCGTTTCGTCATTTTAGTTAGCTTTCCGGCTCTTGCTGGTTTTAAAGACCTGTTATGCTCTCTGTTTCTCTGAGCGCTGCTGTATCCAAGAAGACTCTTTGACTTTCCAGGGCCTATCCTTTCAGAGAGTGTTTTTTGAATGGTATCTCTTGGTCTCTCTTGTTGGGACCTTGGTTATTTTATTTTCCTATTCGTAGTGACATTTGGGACTCTCCACCTTGTGTACTCTAGCTTGTTTCTTGAGGTAGCCCTGGGAAAGAAAAGAGACAGACAAACACACAGGGAGCAGGAGCACACAAATGCACAGGCTAATTTTACTAACATGCAAAGCAAGAGGGAAAAAAAAAGTTAAGAGAAAAGACGGAGGAGGGAGGGCGAATAATATGGATTATAAAATACATAGAAGGGTCAAAAAGGGGAAAAGAAAAGGAAAAAAGAAGAAAACCAATGGACAAAGAACGGTTTAAAGCATATACCTGGATTTCCCAGCTACAGTTAAATAGCCATGTGTATGCAGTGCTGGTTGAAGAGCATAGAGAAAGAGAGAGAAGGCAGTGTGGGATGAGCCAAAATTGGAAATAGAATGAACAGGCAGAAACGATAAGAAGCTTTTTTCAAAGAGGTAAAGGGTAGAATATGGTTGGATAGTTGAGAGAAGGGTGCTGGAGTTATCCAGAGAAACTATATAGTCTAATTACTCCTGAGAGAAAGAGCTGAAAATGTCGGTAGGTGTAGAATTTACATTTACAGAATGGACTCGTTATGATTGTTTAAGCAAGCTGGCGACCAGAGTTAGTCAGGTCAGTGTTCTTGGGAAAAAAGAGAGAAAAGAGAAAGAAGAAGAAAAAAAGAAAGAGAAAAAAATGGAAAAAAAAAAGGAAAAAAAAAGAAAAAAAAAGGGACGAGGGCAGCTCTCAGGTAGGGATGGACGTGGCGTGATCCAATGCCTCAGGCGGGAGCTGAGGTGGTGTTTGTGGGGAGGAGAGTGACGGTGCTCCAGTCCCTTCTTGAACGAAGCGCTGCACCTCGCTTTTTTGGATGTGTAATCTCCCTGTACCGGGGGCGTAGCCAAAGTTGGTTGCACTCTTTAACCCAGGCCAGTTCCAATCTCCAAATCCCCGTCCACATGCTCTGCTGAAATTGCCTTAGACACAGCTTCCCAGGCAACCCCCTTGGGGCAATTCCAGGCCCCCTGCGGAGCTCTGGGTGTGGCGTCAGAATCGCTGCTTACTTCTCTGGGTCAGGCTGGCGAGCATGGGCGGGGGCTTGCCTGTGGGGTGCTCTGAGCCTGAGCCTGCTGGAGTGAGGAAAACCGTCTCCCTCTGTGGCTCATCACCCGAAACACGAACTTCACAGGCTAATTTCCTAGTTTTGAGTTCTTTGCCTTCCCTCTCGAATTCCAGCCAACGAGGAGGGCGGACGCCCGGTGTCCGCGTGGCTCTTTCAGGGGCCCCAGCCGCCCGGGAGCTACAATGGCGGCAGGCGCACCACCACTCTGAAGTCCAGCCGCCAGCAGCAGCACAAAGAAGTAGTTTGTGTGCTCAGCCCCCCTGGGACCAGTTGGCGCGAGGGGACCTGGTGTGCAGGTATTTGTCAAGTACTGTCTTTGTATGCCCCGAGTGGAGGTTTTTTCCCCCCAAGCAGAGGTTTTCTGTTTCAGACTCTCTCCTTTTCCCCTCTCACTCCCCGTAGAGGGTAGAGGGGGATAGCCTCCCACCCTGGAGTCTCTGATCCCGGCCTGATTTTACCTTCCCCGGTTCGCACTCACGTTAGAAGGCTCTCTCAGTGGATTCTGTGTCCTTTTTCTCCCAATCTCTGAGGTTTTGTAAGGTTTCCAATGGCTTCAGATCTTTTCTGTGTGATGTATGGGTGCGAGTGCAAGTATGGAGCTCCTTACTTCTCTGCCATCTTGCCCCCAATTCCCTTTTCTATTATAATTTGAAAGTAATTTCCTTTTTATTTCATATATATTTTATATATGTTTAATATATTATGTATTTATTTATATATTTAAAGTATATTAATAAATATTTAATATTTATTAAGAATAATATTTTAAAATATATGGATATACTCATATATTCTTTAATAATGTATATATTTTATATATCTAAAATAATATATAATATAATGTAAATATAGTTAAAAACTTGGTTCTACTTCACCAGACTTATCTTTGTAATTGTCCATTTGCAAATAAGTTGGGATATTGATGGCAATATTAGAAATAATGATAAGAGCTAATGATAAGATAATGATAAAGATAAGTGAATAGTCATTCAGACTCAGCTGTGGTGCTATAATTTTACCATAATTTACATTATCTTTAAAATAACCCAATAAAGAAAGTACTAGCAGTCCCACATTTTTACAGGTAGAACTAAAGCTTAGAACATTTAGTTTCACGGATTTAGAATTGTGACAATTCAATTCCTTGTTTTACCACATAACCTCTGAAACCCAGATTTCATGTAAAAAAAAAAAGGGAATCATAATGAATGCATCATTGTTATTCTAATAATAAAATGGTATGTTTTGTGACTGGTGTAACATCCGGAATTAATAATATGTGGTTACTAACATATGGTATGACTCCTCTACCCACAAATTTTAAGCCCACTTTCTTCCATTTCTTCTGGAATCTAGCTCCATCATTTATGCTTCTTTCTCTCAAATTATCAATTCAAATTCAAATTCATCCACTGAATTTTACTTTCATGATACAAATGTGTTTTATTTTCTCCATCCTAAAGTCAAAAACATCTGCATTTGGCAGTCAGTCCTGAACTCCACACCTCTAGTTACTCTCCTCTTTCTAAATGGCTAATTTACCATTATCTTATAAAAGAAACTTATCAAAATAGATATTACTTTCTCACTACTCACTTAAGTTTAAAAAATAAATGATGAGGGGCGCCTTGGTGGCTTAGTTGGTTAAGCGTCCGACTTTCGCTTAGGTCATGATCTCGCAGTTCGTGGGTTCGAGCCCCACGTCGGGCCATGTGCTGACTCACAGCTCAGAGCCTGGAGCCTGTTTCAGTCTGTGACTCCCTCTCTCTCTGACCCTCCCCTGCTCATGCTGTCTCTCTCTCTCTCTCTCTCTCCTAGAAATAAATAAAACATTAAAAAAAAAATAAATGATGATTTTATCTAAGTAATACATGTTCTAAAATCAAATGATACTCAGATCCTAATAAAAATAATAACAAAACCCACTAGCAAGCGTACTTCAAGTCCCAGATTACTTGGGCAAAATGCCACAGAGGCGAACACATTTAAATTATTTACTGGCTCCAAAACATGGAAAGACCCTAAGTGTCCATCCATGGATGAATGGATCAAGATGTGGTTTAAATATATAATGGAATACTACATGGCAATGAGAAAGAATGAAATCTGGCCATGGGTAGCAACATGGATAGAACTTGAGGGTGTTATGCTCAGTGAAATAAGTCAGGCAGAGAAGGACAGATACCATATGTTTTCATGTATAGGAGGATTAGGAGGAACTTAACGGAGGACCATGGGGGAGAAGAAGGGGGAAAAGGTGGGGAGAGGGAGGTAGGCAAACCATGAGAGACTCTTGAATGCTGAGAACAAGCTGAGGACTGATGGGTATGGGGGGTAGGGGAGGGGGGTGATGGGCATGGAGGATGGCACTTGTGGAGATGAGCACTAGTGTTATATGGAAACCAACTTGACAATAAACTATTTACAAAAATAAAATGTATATTTAGTGAAAAAACATTAATTTTTATTGGCATACTCTGGTACTCATCACCAGTTGCTCGATAATATGTATATATGTTTATCATTGATGTATGACTCATAAATTATCTATTTATTTACTATTGTGTTATGAGGATACGTTTACCTAATCCTGCCCAAACCACAAGCTGTTTACCTTCCATTATTCTCTTAATATATTAGAAGGAAATACAAAATCTTTTTCACCTAGTTGAAAAAATCAAATAATCTATTTGTTTCCTAATCCTTCTTTTGAAGTAACTGCAGTATGTGCAGAATGACCACTAGCCAACTGCACAACTATACATCTAGAACATTCCATTACCCCATCCGCCTTCTATCCTGCACCCCTCTCCAGTGTTGGATTCCCAGTTTCCAGAGTCTGTGTTTTGACCATTTACAGCTTACTCTTTCTTTTGAAGGCTACTTATCTTGCAGTAGTTTTTTGAAGAACCCTTCATGGAAAATAAGATATTTGTGAGGATTTGCACGCAGGAAATACATTTTAATTGTTTCCTTGACCCTGATGGACACTTGGACAGATTTTCAGATCAGTAATCAATACTTCACAGCCTCTAAAGGCATGAATTACCATATTGTGTGTCTCAGTATTACTGTAGAATAGTATGATGACAATCTTATTTCTGCTCTGTGATATGTGGACTCCTTTTGTTGTTGTTTTTGTTTTGTTTTGATTTGATTTTTTTTTTGCTTTGTTTTGTTTTCTCTTCTTTGCTACTTTTAGTATTTAAAAAGTTCTCTTTGTTCTGAAATTTTAGAATAGCTTGTGATAGAATCATTTTATCTTCATTTGTGATGACAGGCAGTTGGGATCTTTTAGTTTAGACACACATCTTGAAACTATTTGGAATTTTTTCTTTCTAATAATCTTCTTCCACTTAGTTTTTCTGTTCACTTTTACTAACATAGACATTACTTGAAAACTGGACACCCTACAATAATATCCCATTTTGCTTTTCTATATATATTTTTTTAATTTAAAATTTTTTTAAATTTTTTTCTGAGAGGGAGAGAGAGGCAGCGTGAGCAGGGGAGAGTGAGAGAGAGAGGGAGATACAGAATTCGAAGCAGGCTCCAGGCTCTGAGCTGTCAGCACAGAGCCTGATGCAGGGCTTGAACCCACCAACCATGAGATCATGCCCTAAGCCGAAGTCGGATGCTTAATCAACTGAGCCACCCAGGTGTCCCTGCTTTTCTATTTTCTATCTCTGCCTTTTTTCCTATTTTCTGGGATATAATCTCAATATTATTATAAGCTTTCATGAAATCTCTAGTGATCTTTGGCTATTGAATCATGATTTAAAGTGAGATACAAAAAGCTTATTGAGGCTCTACATGTATTTGATGGGAGTGCTTGTTGAATGAAGGACTTCTTAATAAAGTACTACCATGGAATCTCAAATTGCTTATGTTTGTAGTTTTTGTTGTGATTAGTATTTGTTTGCTTGCTTGTTTGAATCTTTTTAGGTTAATTTCTTCAGAGATGAATTTTCAAATCTCTTGCCTGGTGCTACACACCTGGCTGTTTTCATATGGGTAACTGATTGGAGGAACAGAATGGAAACTGTAATGTTTAATGTTGCATAATTAATTAGTTATGATCATAATCATTTAAGAGTTTGGTTAATATACCTTAATTTTTAAAGGTCATTCAGAACCTTGAATATATATGTGTATACATACACACAAACACATGCACATATAAAAATAGAGAGAGAGAGTTGAAGAAGCATTGCTATAGAAAGGATATTATCATTCCTTGTAGTATGAATAGATAGTGTACTCATGGATACTAAAAATTATAAATGAGTTTTCAGAGATGAAAAGGTCAAAATACATTATAATGTAATTAAACCAGTAAGTAAACTAAATTCATATCACAAAGGGAAAAAAGTCTCCATTAAATGTATTTCATATAAATACCACGTGCTTCCTAATCCTTTTCTGTACTCAGCGTTCTGACATACCAGGACAGTTAAGCATTTCCTCATTCATCCTAGAATTTTTCTGTCACATTTTTAGAGTAATTTTCAGCATAGTTTTCTACTCCTTTCCCCTCAGGTTTTCTCAGTCTGTCCTTGCTCAGTACAAATATACTTGATGGTAAGCAAGCAGATGATTTCACAGCAAGATCACTGGCAACCCCGTAGGCAGATGCCTGGTTAAGAATGTGCAGGTGATCTAGCGCTGTCTACACTTCAGAGATTCCTGCCAGCACCCCATTGTAAAACTTCATTATCCAGTGACCCCAGCCCCTCACTCTTGAGTGGGGTGTGAATTTTAGGTTTGGTGAGGTTTTTTTCTGAGTTCAACCTATTGTTTGTTTATTTGTTGTTTCTTTACTCTCCATCTGACCTACAGGTAGTGGTTGTTCATGACATTTATTGACTTCTTATTCCTTAGAGTTTTCTTTGCATTGCAATTCCCTTTTATTAGTTAATTCTCACCTTAAGCTTTCATTGTTTTTCATTTTGTTGTGTTTTCTGACCCTTGTCTGGACACTAATACAAAATGGAATACAGCTGGGGCACCTGGGTGGCTCAGTCGGTTATGTTCCCTTTTTTGGGTCAGGTCATGATCTCACAGTTCATGATTTCGAGCCTGTCACTGGGCTCTGTGGTGACAGGTTTGGATTCTGTCTCCCTCTCTGTTTGCCTGTCCCTGGGTTGCTCTCTCTCTCTCTCAAAAATAAACATTAAAAAATTTAAAAAACAACCAAAATGGAATATAATTACTCAAAAATGAAGATTTCTTCTCTGCTTTCATTTCCAGTCAAGTGTTTAAATGACAATTTTATTAATGAGATTCATTGGCTCTAAGAGCAAAAATTATTAGCTGACCTTATAAGAAGAATAACAATCTGTGGATTTAACAATCTATAAGCATACCTTCTATTATTGCCACAACCTGCTCAGTAATGCCTACTGCCATGTCATTTACTGAGAATTGTTGAGTATCATCCCTCTCACCAATATTTCAGACTGATTGCAAGTCTTTTTCAAATATGTGCTTGTTTGTTTTTTCCAAATGCATTTTAATGTCTGTGAAAAACAATGATGAATTCAAGATGGTTGGGAGGTATGCCTTTGTCTTAAGTGATGAGATAAGGGATTGGGTAAAGGTACATGGGAAAAAGGAAGGATCAAATCTTCTGGACCACCTTGATGCTGAGGTGCAAACCAATTTGGGGACAATAAAGCACAGGGATTTTTGCTATGACAGATTATTTGCATTCCATGTAGACCTTGCATTTTGGAAAATCTTAAAATCCTCAGGGCTTATTAGAGAAATAAGGTCAAGCCAGTGCACTTAAAACTAGTATAAATCTATAACAGGAATGTACACATGTGACAACAAATCAAACGAAACCTTGGGACATTAAGAAGTAATTTCATTAGTGAAGGCATGCAGCTCATTATGGCTCTAGACTTCCTACAGGGCCAGTAAGATTACCCCCCCCCAAATGAAAGTTAAAGTGAAAATACTGGCTTGCTGACCCCATGATAAGGCAGATGGAACTGGACCTCTAAGCATCAGGGGGAGTCAAAACATCGTAGGAACCTAGAACTGTATAAGGCTCAGGATTTACATCTTTATGAAAGAATAGTCTGCAAGCATTTCCTTTATCATTAAAACAACCTGGGCAATATCCATGCTTGGTCCTTTCTTGCTGAAGATTATAATTCTGTTAATGATATTCTGGCTGCCTTACCTAGTCCATACTCCAACATATGTCCATTGTATTGTACATAATTTTCCTGTTTTCCAGTCACTGCTAAGTTAATTGTTTTAGAAACATGCGTTGTAGTAGAATGCAATGTATATGAAAGCTGAATAGCTAAAAATTGATTTCCTCAAAATTCTGTGCTCAGTTACCTTGTTTGTGTTACTCCTACAGATAAGCTTATCTCAGCTGCAAGTCTGATGGCTTATACCATTAATCATTTAATTTTTTTTACAGTATGATGGAAGACATAGTAAAAATGTAAATGCAAAGTCTGATATACAAAGCAGGGTGCTCTTTTACTTATGGGTAGTACAAATTATGTTACCAACCATGTTTGTCTTTAATTGTCAAAAGATCAGAACAAAACAGAATTTAAATACTAATTTTTATAAGTGTTGTATCCCATGTATTTTATCCAATTTGTCATGATGAATGAGTGAATAAAAGATTCTACAGATTACATTTTCTTCCTGTATTTTTTGTTTTGAATTAGAATTCCACACTTCTAGAGCAGAATATACATAAACTAGAAAAATAAAGATAGGAATTACTTTTCCCTAATTAGGGAATAAAGTGGTATATACATTATTTCTAGGAGAAAATGTTTGAGCTCTGAGTTACTTTTCTTAAATATATTTTAGTTACTTTCAAAATAATAGACAAGGGAATATCTGAAGACCTATTATTTTATAAGTTTTGACAATCTGTAGAATGTACCAGAATGACCTAATTATGTCTGGAATTAAAGAATTCTACATTCAAAACAAAAATTCAGTCTTTATTAAAATAATAACACTAACAAACTGGTTAAAGTTGGTTGCAACATATGTTGTTAATCAGTTCTTTATAAAACATTTTAGGGGCGCCTGGGTGGCTTAGTCGGTTAAGCGTCCGACTTTCGCTTGGGTCATGATCTCGCGGTTCGTGGGTTCGAGCCCCGCATCGGGCTCTGTGCTGACTGCCAGCTCAGAGCCTGGAGCCTGTTTCGAGTCTGTGTCTCCCTCTCTCTCTGACCCTCCCCTGTTCACGCTGTCTCTCTCTATCCTAGAAATAAAAAAATAAAAATATTTAAAAAAAAAAAAACATTTTAATCACTGGAGAATTATTTTTTAATATGATATAATATCAATTTGGGGGGTGCTTGTCAAAAGATCCTTTATTGAAATATTTTCTTTTGTAGTTTTTAACTAGCTAGGCATTCTACTGAAGCACTTCTGATGTCATCTATGATGTCATCAGGGTGGCAGCCATCAGCATTGCAGCCCACAGACCAGGCAGTCACCAGGATCCCTTGAATGGTCCCCTCCTCTGGCTAAAGATCAGGGCTATATTTGATGAGGCAGTGTTGACACTCTCATCAAAAGTGTCCACAGTGCTTAATATTTTTTTCTGTTTCTCTCTGTCTTTTGGTGGTTCCTTCAAGGCTTTGAAAATCAGGGCAGAAACAGAAGGTCCCACTTCAATCTGGACCTGTCTTCTCTGAATGGTTAGTTTCACTGTAATTCTCAGGCCCTTCTAAGCACCGTTTGCCTTGGTAATGTCATCACCAAACTTTTGGAAACAGAACCAGGGGGTTGATCTTCCACACCAGGGCAGACTCACACCAACTTCCCCAGTGGGGAACCTGAGGTACAGGACTTTAATCTCATTGGGGTCAAACATAGGTGACATGGTGGAGGCAGATGATATTGTGTGAACACGGATCCTGGAGGACTAAAGAGAGCTGCACCTGGGCCTCCTCTGAATTGAAAGCCAAAGGACTCAATATCAGTAATTTCTGAAAGCAAGTGAATACTCATAAAGAGTTGGTACCTACAAACATCGCTTTTATCACTAGTACAAAATTAGCTTTATGAAAATGATATTTGTAAGACATATATTATTTACAAAATGGCTAACAAAGCCCCTTACTGAACAAACTCTTGCATGTAGCTGGAAGAGGTCATATCAGAGGATAGTCCTAAGATAAATGTACGAAGGTAATTATAGCTCAGGAAGTACATTATTGAATTCAAATTTCAGCTCCATTCATTCCAAGGACAAGTTATACATGAGATTCAATTTTCTTATCTGCAAATGCAGATAGTAATAATACCTACCTCTTGTGGTTGCTGTGAAGATTAAATGAGTACATACAGTGCCTGACATATGGTGAAATCTTCAATAATTGATAGTTAATATTATTGCAATTATTTTCAATGAAATCAAGACTTTTTTTTATATGACAATACAGGGATTAGATGAGGGTGATAATTTTTTACTTTTGTAATTATATTGAATGTTAGAAATGAATCTTAGTTTAGTGATGCATAGTAATTCTATTATTTCCATGGAAGACTCCAATTTTAACTATACAACTTTGTATCCTTCCATTATTAATGGAATATAATACTATATTATTATTATATTATATTAATATATATTAATATAATATAATTATATTAATAGAAAATATTAATAGAAATAATTATATTATTATATTAATATAATATATTAGTATAATATAATTATATTATATTATACCATTCTAAATACTATAGAAAAGAAACAATACATAAAATATATTATCTATATATCAAATTTATTAGTGTTCCCAGAGGGAGTGTTTCCTGGGTTCTCTGCCTAAGACTAGATTTATCAGTTTAAACCGAAAATAAAGTCCCTTGCTCACTTTTTAATTGAATAGTTGCTATTGAGTTATAGGAGTTTTTCATATGGTTTTGATAGTAATCCTTTACCATATGTTTAATTTGCAAAATATTTCCTTCTATTCTGTGGACTGCCCTTTTATTCTATTGATTGTGTTCTTTGATACAAATTTTTAATTTTAATGTGGTACAATTTATTTATTTTTTGTTTTATTGCTTGTACTTTAGCATTGCTAATGCTGTTATTTCCAAGAAATCATTGTCAAAACTTTTCCCATTTTCTAAGAGTTTTATCATTTTACTTCTTGCATTTGTAATCAATGAATTTCAGCTAATTTTTTAAATGTGTTTAACAGTCCAAGTTTATTTCTTTGCCTGTAGACATCTGGTTTTCCTACATTCATTTGTTGAAAACATTGTCTTTTCATGTTGGATGGGTTTTTCACCCTTGTCAAAAACCATTCACTCATATGTATGAGGGCTGATTTCTCAGCTCTCTATTCTATGCTAGTGGTGTGTATGTCTCTGTTTATGGCAGTAATACCACAACAATGTAGAAATCACACTAGTGTAAGCTTTGAAGTCAGACAGTATTAAGACCTTCAACTTGGTTCTTTGTCAAGACTGTTTTGGCTATTTGAGTTCCCTTAAGATTCCACATGAATTTTAGAATGGATTTCTATTTCTACAAAGAAACATCATTAGGATTTGTAATTGTTTTGTTAACTTAACAAGTGTTAAATAGAGCCCCAGGTGAATGATGGCAAGCACAGCTCAACAAAGACCTCAGGGGAAGGGGAAATAGAGAAGTTTGTTACTCAAAGGTCTTGGAAAAGGTACAACAGCATGTCTAGAGGTGACCGCATGGGGAGGTAAAGACAGGGTGCAGAGTGTGAGGGGCAGGACCTGGGGAATATGTTTTTATTAGTGTTCACAGAGGGGAGTGTTTTTAAGGTTTCCTGGGCTATGGCTGGATTGGTAAATTCAAACCCCAAACAATAGGGGATTGGTAAAATCAGTAGGGTTCTTATTCAAAGGGCACACAGGGAGAAAGGAGTTAAGGCAGAAGAGAATATCACCAGGGGTGTTGAGGAAGACATATTAGGAACTTAAACTTCCTTGTGACTCTCCAGGATGTTATCTAGGGCATGCACTTGGGAGACAAGCTAGTGTCCATTCAACCAGCCACTTAGCATACAAAATTAATTCTGAGGAAGCAAAATCATGGAGTAGTTAAAGTCTCAACAGGACTTTGATAGAAATTGCATTGACTCTAGTTTTCAGCATACAAATCTTTTACATCTTTGGATAGGTTTATTCCTAGGTATTTTATGATTCTTGGTGCAATTGTAAGTGGGATCGATTTCTTGATTTCTCTTTCTGTTGCTTCATTTATTGGCCATTTGCAGCAACATGAATGGATGGAACTGGAGGGTATTATGCTAAGTGAAATAAGTCGGTTAGAGAAAGAGAGATATCATATGTTTTCACTCAGATGTGGAACTTGGGAAACTAAACAGAAGACCATGGGGGAAAGGAAGGGAAAAAGATAGTTACAAACAGAGAGGGAGGAGGCAAACCACAAGAGATTCTTAAATACCGAGAACAAACTGAGGGTTTATGGGGGTGAGGGAGAGGGGAAAGTGGGTGATGGGCATTGAGGAAGGCACTTGTTGGGATGAGTACTGGGTGCTGTATGGAAGTGATGAATCATGGGAATCTACCCCCAAAACCAAGAGCACACCGTTTACACTTTATGTTAGCCAATTTGACAGTAAATTATATTAATTAAAAAAAGGAATTGCATTGACTCTGTAGATTCCTTTGTATAATATTGATGTCTTAACAGTATTGTCTTTAATCCATGAAAACAAGGTGTCTTTCTATTTATTTGTGTCATCATTGCCTCTTCCAGCTATATTCTGTAGGTTTCAACATACAGCTGTTTTCATCTCCTTGGTTAAGTTGATCCCAAGCATTATTTCTTTTTTTTTATTTTTTTAATTAATTAATTAATTAATTTTTATTTATTTGTTTATTTTTTTAACAAATAGTTTATTGTCAAATTAGTTTCCACATAACACCCGGTGCTCATCCCCACAAGTGTCCTCCTCCATGCCCACCCCTCCTCCCCCCCACATCCACCAGTCCTCAGTTTTTGTCAGCATTCAAGAGTCTCTCATGGTTTGCCTCTCTCCCTTTCCCCACCATTTCCGCCCTTCTTCTCCCCCTTGGTCCTCTGTTAAGTTCCTCCTAATCCTCCTATACGTGCACATATGATATTTGTCCTTCTCTGCCTGACTTATTTCGCTCAGCATAACACCCTCAAGGTCCATCCATGTTGCTACACATGGCCAGATTTCATTGTTTCTCATTGCCATGTAGTATTCCATGGTATAGATAAACCACATCTTCTTGATCCATTCATCTGTCGATGGACACTTAGGCTCTTTCCACGTTTTAGTTATTGTGGAGAGTGCTGCTATGAACATTGGGGTACATGTGCTCCTATGCATCAGCATTTCTGTATCCCTTGGGTAAATTCCTAGCAGTGCCAAGCATTATTTCTTTTCAATGTTGTAAATAATTTTTTTCTAATTTCCTTTGGGATTTTTCACTAGTATATAAAGTGGATGTGTTTTATATCCTTTAACTTTGCTGAATTCATTTATTAGTTCTAATATTTTTTGTAGGGTTTTTAAGATTTTCTACAGATAAGATCATGCCATCTGCAACAGATATAAATTTATTTCTTCCTTTCCAATTTAGCTGACTTTTATTTCTTTTTCTTGCTTAATTAGTCTGTGGAAAACTTCTAGTATTATCTTGAATAGAAGTGATGAAAGTGGTCCTCCTTGTCTTGCACCTGATCATAAAGGAAAGGCTTTCAATCTCACCAAAGAGTACACTATGAGCTATGGGTTTTTCTACTATGGGCTACTATGTCATGGTATATTCCTTCTATTCCTGGTTTGTTGAGTGTTTTTAGCATGAAAGTGTGTTAACTAATGTGATTTTTAAAGGAGTTTATAACTCCAAATTGACCATGAGGATGTTAAAAATGTTATGTCATTTCTTTCTCTGAAAAAATTCCAAATACAATTTGCTAAATTTATTAAGGTGCAAATAGTCAGAAGAGATATTTTCTTAGACTATACATAGGCAAGTAATCTGTAAAAACTGAAAAGTCAGAGCAAACTGAAAGTTGATTGGTAGGAATAGGAAGGTAAATTTCTTAGGTACTGTATTAGTAATACAAATTTTATCATGAGATCAGATAAGATATTAAATCTCTTCATTGTATACATTCATATTGTAGACTTCATGTATTCTATATAAATTTTAAAAGAACATAGCATCCATTAGCATGAAGCAATAAACTTACATTTGATATTTCCTTTTTAATATGTCTATATTTTCTAGTCACACTTAAAATATAGTTCAGAAATCACTCCTATTAAGTGATTATTTAACAACTTTGAGTATCTTATTAGTGAAATTTATTCTATAAGAAAAAGTATCATGTAAGAAAAGTATTTTACTTTATTGACTAAAATGTAGATTTATTGATTGAAACACATTAAAATACATTGGAATTTTTTCCTTCTAGTAATTGATATTATTATTATTTCAAATAATATAAAATGCTGCTGTTGCTTTTAAAAATCATTAATAATTAAACAGCCTTTTTTGCTCTAATTACTCTAGTGACTGAAACACAGATTGTCAAATATATTGCTTAATAAAGAGTAAATGACAATGTTCTTCAAATATAGCTTTTGGTAGCACTAGCAAGATCTCAAGATTTAGAATTTTATACTAAATAATAAACATTTTCCTGTGATGAAATTAATCATATTAAATCCATAAAGAAAATATGTATGTAGTGGTTGAGGTCGGGTTGTATGGAGGAAGGACTAGGTCATGGCAGAAATGATCCTGATAAATACTTTGACAGTTTGGATGATGGAAATTTATTCAGCAATAATTAAAAGAACAACAAAAGTTAAACACCAACATAAATTTGGGCTATTTCAAAATAAAATTATAATACATGTTACTTCTAGAATTATTTTATATATTTTTAATCTTTATTTTCAAATCTAAAATAATTTAATTTTTATGAAATATAAAATTACTATCACTAGGCATTGGTTGAAGTGTGTGAGTCAGTTAATATGTAGCATTTGGATGAGCTTTAGCCTGTACTTGTGTCTTAAATATTGACAGGAATTAATTACTTTAGAATTGGAGATTTTCCTCTCTAAAAAAAAAAAAGAAAGAATTACATAAAAAAAAAGAAAGGAAAGGAGATCTCCATTGTATATTAAAAATCAACTATGATAGACACTTGACATAAGAGAAAGCAAATGCTAGATGATTTAGGTTGGTAAATGCCAAATATGTGGTACTTGTTGAACACTTTTGAGGGAACAACCCCCAAAAAAGAGGATTAAGTATACAAGTTATATTTTAAATTAATCACTATTAATTTTGTACTGCTATTGAGCAATTTAACTGTTCTTTTGCTTTTTACTCTCCCCTTCTTGACAACTATTTCACACATTCTGACTCTCCAAATTTGTACTTTTCTCTGTGCAACTTTTTTCTTTTTATATATATATCTTTTAACATTTATTTATTTTTTAAAGATTTTTTTAATGTTTTTATTTATTTCTAGGAGAAATAGAAAGAGACAGCATGAGTAGGGGAGGGTCAGAGAGAGAGGGAGTCACAGACTGAAACAGGCTCCAGGCTCTGAGCTGGCAGTCAGCACAGAGCCCGACGCGGGGCCCGAACCCACGAACCGCAAGATCATGACCTCAGCGAAAGTCGGACGCTTAACCAACTAAGCCACCCAGGCGCCCCTTTTTAAAGATTTTTTTAATGTTTATTTATTTTTGAGAGAGAGAAAAAAGGAGACAGAAAGAGCCAGTGTGTAAGTAGGGGAAGAGCAGAGAGAGGGAGACACAGAATCTGAAACAGGCTCCAGGCTCTGAGCTGTCAGTGTAGAGCCTGACGCGGGGCTTGAACCCACAAACTGTGTGATCATGACTTGAGCCAAAGTCAGAAGCTTAACCGACTGAGCCACCCAGGCGCCCCATTTTAACATTTATTTTTGAGAGACAGAGCTTGAGCAGGGAAGGGGCAGAGAGAAAGGGAGACAGAATCCGAGGCAAGCTCCAGGCTCTGAGCTATCAGCACAGAGCCCGACACATGGCCGGAACCTGCCAACCAACTGTGAGATCATGACCTGAGCTGAGCAGGATGCTTAACCGACTGGGGCACTCAGATGCCCACCCCCACACAAGCCTGACATCTAGAGTTGAGCTGAGATCAAGGGTCAGATGCTTAACTGACTAAGCTACCCAGGCACCTCTCTGTGCACCTTTTAATTTACAACCTGGCTCCTACTTCACTGAAGAAATCCAGTAATTACAAAGGATTATACTCTAAGAATTCCATATACTCTAAGTACTCAATGACTCACCTACTAGTTTCCTTATCTTTATTTTCTGCTTCCAGATCTGTTACAATATGTTAATTGTTCATGTCTCAGTCAGGTCCTTTCAAAGACACATTTGTAATTCATTATCTTTCTTTTACTGAAGGTTATCAGTCTCACAAATCTCCCATTACTGTTCTACATCATTTATTTTCCTCTACTGAATCATTTCCATTATCACTTAAATACATGTTGGTTCTACCATTTTAATAATAATCATTTGTCTGATTTCATTTATCTTCTAGATACCACCCCTTTTCCTCTTCTCCCCTTTCCATTAAAAATCCTTGAAAGAACTGGCTCTGCCTTATGTCTCCAAAGCTTTTTACAGTCTCTGGTCTAACCAACCTTTATCAACATGGCTTCACTAAAACTGTTCTTGTCAAGTTCATTATATGTCACATAATTCACCCCACTCATTTTACATACTTTCCCCATTTTATCCCAGCACCCCAGTCTGTTCTCCTCTCTCATCTTTCCACTTCTCCCCATCCTGTTATAATTGGAAAATTCCAGGATTCAGTACTCCTTCCTACCTTCTTCTCTTTCTTTACCCTCTCCCCTGGGGATTTAATCCTGCCTCTTGGATTTAAATATCATCTATATGTTGATTTCCCCCAACTTCTAATTGTAAGCCTTAGCCTATCTTCTGACTTCTGAAATTTTATATCACAAAACATGCTTAGCATAGAAATTTGGGGATACAATTAACATCTCAAAGTTAACATGTATAAAGCTGAATTTCTTATGTTATTCCAGCCTGACCTCATCCTCACTCAGTCTGCAGTTTTCCACTTCAAAATTAATGCTAACCTCACCCTTCCAGTTGCTCAGTTGCAAAGCTTGAAATAATTTGCTACACCCCTTTTTTTCACAACAAATATATGAATTGTTTTCTTTTTTTACAAATATTTTTAAGTAATCTGTAACCCAGTGTGGGACTCGAACTCACAACCCCAAGATCAAGAGTCTCGTGCTCCGTGGCCCGAGCCAGACAGGTACCCCTATATAAATTTTTTTCAAGGTTCACAATTAAATCACCTTAACTATGATACCTTACTCTATGCCATATGGATTTACATCAGCAGCCTTTTAACTGGTGTTTCAGATTCCATCCTATTCTTTATACTCATAATAAGAATTACTCTTATAAAATGCAAATCATTCCACATCTCTGTTACAAATTTCCCATTGGTTTCCCATTTCCCTTAGGACAAAGGACAAATTCACATGGTTAAATACTACCTATCTCTAACCCATCTCTGACCTTATCTCTTCTCTCTTCCAGATCCCCTCTGCTATAGCAACACTGGATTCTGCTGATTCTAGAACACACCAGGCACTAACCTGCCATATAATCTTTGTTCTGTCTGTTGCCTCCATCTGGAATGTTCTTCCTCTGTATAACTTCCTCCAATTTCACCTCCTTGATATTTTTACTCAAATACCACTTTCTTAATGATGCCAACCCAACTACCCTGTATTCAATGTTTCCAACTCATTTGATGCTATTTACCCTAATTTTCCATAACCTCTATAACCTTATACATTGTTATATAGCAAATTATTTTATATTTATAATATACTGTATTATTTATTACACTATTTTATTCTTGCCCTATCTAGAATGTTGAGTGCAGAGATCATTTGAAGTTTTTTTCACAATAGATTCTAAGTGCACAGAAGAGTGCTTGCACATTCATAAATAATTACTGGGTGTATGAATAAGTAAATAACTGAACTTACATAATATGGAAATGTATTCACTTGCTACATTATAAAGCATGAACAAACATGTATATAAAAAGAATGAGATAAAAAATAAGTATCTGCATTAGACATTTTAACTTCATCATATAACACAATGGGCCATTGTGAATGTCTGTGGGTATTTTTGTTTTTGTTGTTGAGGTAATATTTATAAAGAAAGGAAAATAGATGAAAACTTCTACTTTTTAAGTATTTTAAAATTGCAGTGTAAAATTAAACTGAGCTTGCTGTACTTACATTTAATTGTTTTGGGGTTTTGAATGATAAAATCAATGTACCATTAAGAAATATCAGGAAGTATGATATAAAGTAAAAGGAGAGACACTAGAGTATTAGATATTTAATGTAGTGCAATACACTAACTACATTCCAAATTTATTATGTGTGTCTTATTAATATTTTATTATTAAAAATTAAAATCTTATTGATTAAAGAATAAAATACGGGGCGCCTGCGTGGCTTAGTCAGTTAAGCATCCGAGTTTTGCTTAGGTCATGATCTCGCGGTTCGTGGGTTCGAGCCCCGGGTGGGGCTCTGTGCTGACTGCCAGCTCAGAGCCTGGAGCCTATTTCAGAGTCTGTGTCTCCCTCTCTCTCTGACCCTCCCCTGCTCACGCTGTCTCTCTCTCTTTTTCCTAGAAATAAATAAAAATATTTTTAAAAAAAGAATAAAATACAACATAAATATTCTAGACTTTGAGCTAGATGGTGTGAGTTCTAAATCTAATTCCACCACTACATTAGAAAGACAGACTGGGGCAAAATATTTGTTTTCTCCACGTGAGACTTTTCATTTGTATAATTTGGAAGTTCAATTATAGGACTAAGTTTCTTTCCAGGTCTGAAAATGTATGACTTTCTCAGATTTAAAAAAAGTAATTTTAAGTACTTTAAAATGTTTTTAGAGTTGCAAGCTTTATTCTATGAGCTGTACAAGTGATAGGTCCTTTTTTAAAATAGTTACCCAGATTTTTCTACTTAAACTTTTAGATCCAATAGTCAATGGGTTGAGGAAAAGATGTATAAATTTTATGATTAAAATCACAACAGGCTTATAACAATTCAGAAGCTTCTTTTGTTCTATAAATTTTTGAATCATATTTTTATATTAAAATATGCTTTGTTAAAAACAATAACAATTTTTTTAGAAAGAAAAATATTTTAATTTAATTTTCATGACAGCAAGATTTTAGGTTCAATTTTCTCAAATTTTAGAAGTACTCTTGGGATATTATTTCACCAGACTTTCACCTAGATTTCTCTGCATTTTCTTTGAAGTTATTTTATAATTTATTAATCTGGTTTTGTGTTCCATATTTACAGTTCTTAATTACTCAGGATTGTTCTCTTACAGGTTGTATGTTTCATCACACAGCATAATCACATCATGTGAATTACCTGTATCTGATACACTGTAGTGCTAGCTGTCCTTAAGAACACTAACCAACTGTGATACTTCCATGTAAGAACATTAGAAAGGGCTTAGTGTATATATGGGGACAGAATATACGTAGATACATTTCTTTTTATTTTATTTTATTTTATTATTTTCTTTTTTTAAGAAAGAGAAGTGAAACAGAGTATGGGCAGGGGAGGTGCAGAGAGAGGAGACACAGAATCTGAAGCAGGTTCCAGGCTCTGAGCTGTCAGCAGAGAGCGCAATGTGGGGCTCGAACCCACAAACCATGAGATCATGACCTGAGCTGAAGTCGGAAGCTTAACTGACTGAGCCACCCAGGGACCTCCATAAATACATTTCTTAAACTTTATCAGCACACACCTAGGAATGTCAAATTCCAGGATGAAGAATAGTATTATGTGAAATATCTATAAGAGAAAAAGATTTCAACAGCATTTAGTGAATAAAATGTGACATATTACTGATAGCTATTAGTGAAAGTAGTCTGAGTTTACATAAAGAAAATTCATATCTTAGGCAAAATGATGGGAAAGAAGCAAGAATTGCATTCTCTATGCCTAAAGTTTACCTAATTTTTGAGTGTTTTTGGTTTGCTCACAGTTTGAGATATATGGGCTAGGAACTCTCAATAATGAGTAAGTATTATCAACTACTACTTTTTTTTTTTAATGTTTTATTTATAGGAGAGAGAGAGAGAGAGAGAGAGAGAGCGTGAGCAGGGGAGGGCCAGAGAGAGAGGGAGTCACAGACTGAAACAGGCTCCAGGCTCTAGGCTCTGAGCTGGCAGTCAGCACAGAGCCTGACGCGGGGCTCGAACCCACGAATCGCGAGATCATGACCTAAGCGAAAGTCCGCCGCTTAACCGACTAAGCCACCCAGGCGCCCCAGTCAACTACTACTTTTAAAATGAGATATTGAGACAAGCACAGAAAGAGATATTTAATCCATCATTTTGGTTTTAATTTTCACAAGCCTGCATATTTTTAAATTTCCTAGTATCATTTATAGGTCTTTTTCACCTCTCAAGGACACATGTCAAAACAATGAATAGAATATATCACCAATGTTTAGAACGTGGTATATGTGGGAAATTGAACTAGACATGTTTTAGTCCTTATCTAAATTCTTTAAAGGTTAAATTCTCACAACAATGCAACGTAGCGATCAGTCCCATTTCACAACGATGAATCAGTATCAGGACGAAAGGAATTGCCTAAGCTCAAACAGTTGCAGTAATTTTTTCAGCTATATACATTATTTGCAATGGGCATGTTCACAAGTATGGGTATGTATTCAAATTCAGGACTGCTTCACTGAAGTTACTACATATGAATTCTTATGTTTCTTAGAAAGTTGATACCAGTAAATTATTATTAGCAAATCTTACAATGTTCTGGTGACTAGCATCATGCGATTATCATAGAGAAATTAATTCTTTTAGAAAAGACTCTTAACTATAGAGAACAAACTGATGGTTACCAGAGGGAAGAGATGGAGGAATGGCTTAAATAGGTGATGGGGATTAAGGAGTGCACTTGCTGTGATGAGCTCTGGGTGTTGTATGGAAGTGTTGAATCACTATATCATATGCTTGAAACTAATATTATACTGTATGTTTCCTAACTGGAATTTAAACAAAAACTTTAAAAAAGAAAAGTATTTTTAGAGTCAACAAGCAACATAAAGCATGTTTAATACTTTATATTGTGTTTATTATAAAAGAAAAAACATTTTACCAACAGAAGGTCTTACCTTCTATACTGTTGTATATTTTTGTGATTTACTGAAATATTAAAGGGAAATAGTGTTGTTAAACAATACTTTCAATAGCTCTACAAGCACAGTGGGAAACATGATTTTATAAGAAATTAGTTATAAGATTATTGTATACTTTTCTATATGATCTCCAATCTGATGCATTTTTATTGTATCCTAGAAAATGTTGCCTGTGCTCACTGTAGATATAAAGTAATGCTGAATTCGGCAACATCATAAAGGGGCTTACAGTATAAGCAAAGACATCTGTTAATAGTACCAGGAATACATAAGAACTGCGGTGCTCAAATAGCTTTATTAGCAAAGCATCACCTCCTAATTCATTTTTACAGCAAATGGAAGCCTCATTTTTCATGGCTTGGTAGTTGCCTTCAAACATATCAATAATTTCAAATGCAATCATTTCTATGCAGCCAGTTTTATTTTAAAACAGAAGATGGAATCGTTAATGTTCTGTTGATGGGTAGACAGCCTCTCCAGCAGCTGCTTGCCTCAATCTTTGCTTGATATTTTACAATTGATTTTAAAATATTTTAATAAAATTTAGGAAGTTTGATTTTATATAAGAATTGGGTATGATTTCCAAATATACGAAACTGAAAAATTATAAATGTTCTCTCTTAGAGCCTTAAAACTGGTCATTTAATTTCTCATATATTTGGTAGCTGAGAATATTTTTACATAGGAAAATGAAAATATTAAAAATTTATGATTAACATATCACAAGAGATTATCTATAAACAAGAGATATATAAAAACAACAGCATCCTTTATGGAACAATTACAGATACTAGTATAAATTTAACTTTTTCAAATAGGTTACTTCATACACGACTTTTAAATTACATATTCCAAAGTAGTGATGACAATTTGTTATTTATGTATTCCTGAATACATATAAAATAAAATAACCTTAACCCTAAATATGTCACTCTTGACTTCCAGGTCAAATATTAGTGTTTGCCTAAAGAATGCTATATTGAAGTTTGGTAAAATTTTATAAACACATTACTACATTATTTTGTCTATGAAATTGCAGCAATAACAATATTATTTGATGGCTCAGTTAAGCACTTGTATAAAAGAGTTTAATGCTTCTCAAATACTCCAAGATATAAAACATGAAGTTTGATGAAAATTAAATGGCACCAGCAGCACTGTAGGGATCTATAACCATAATAAAACAATAGAAATAAAGAAATGATACATTTTATCATGGAACAAACAGCATGGCATACTATATACATGAGGATATGGGATAAACTGGCAAGTTTAGCAGATGACACAATTACTACTACTAATAGTAATATTTTTATTTTATATGTAAATTATAATCTATAGTTATAATTTCCACTTATATTCTTCAAACATGTTTTCACCGTTCTTTATACAGTAACATGTTTTTCTTCACAATTCTACCAAGAAAGTGCCATTATTATCTGCTCTTAATATATGAAGTTTCAGAAGGAAAATAACATAAACCACATAACTAATATATAATGAGACCACGATTTGTGTGCAATTTGACAGTCACCACAGGCTATCACTTGAATTATGAATCACAAAGAATCATATATAGTAATTTTCAAAAATCATTTTTTTAACAATGGCCATGAGGACAGATGGTAGACAAAAAGCTGTGAAACTCTCTCTTAAACTCCTGATATCATGATCCGATGTCACTTTCAGAAGCAGAGGCATTGTAAGCAAAGGGCGTGTGTCTGTGACATGGTAGAGAATAAAGCCAAGGGAGACAGTGGCCTGTTGTGTTGCCATATTGAACACAATGGGCAGTTTATGATATGAAACACATCCTATCACTGGAGGTTAGACCACCTAGGAACATCAGTGCTCCAGTGTCACCTATGGTATCTATCTCTGCTCCTTTAATGCCAGCTCCCTGAGAAATTTGCAGACCGGTAACTATATCACCTTCCTCAACCTCTGAGACACCAGAAACCACATGGAAGACACTGTGGGAAACAAGAATTCCATCAGCTTAGCATTGCACTCATGTCTAAGACATTTCCCAAATGGGAATGGCAGGGTGACAGAGTCCTTCAAATGGCCTTTGGCAAAACAATCAAACTCAAGCATATGGCACAAAATTCATGAATGATTTGCATTAACGGACTCTATGCTGGAATCAGTATTTTGGCAGTGGTGCTGCTAACTTTTTGGTTATCATGATTACTAGGAAGTGTTTCTACATCAGAAACAAGCAGCAGCAACTAGATATGGTTTCATTTCAGGCCCTCTAATTGGAGTTTTGCAAAATGCATCTCTATGTGCATCCAAGCAGATGATACCTACTTTATTGAGGAGCATCTTTATATAATGGATGAAGACCCAGTGGCCTTCTACTGCTTTATGGCCATGAAATCAGAAGACAGTGATTGGATAACACTGTGAGAGATTCCTTTTGAGCTCCAGGGTCATTTTTCTCTGTCATTTCTGCCCGACATTCTAACATGTCAGTGACACTGAGTAGAGTGATGGTAGCTCAAATTTATGTAGTATCAATTATATTGATAATACAGTCCTACTTTTTTATCTTAAAATGTACTCAATGTTTTTGGGCACTGCAGAGCTCTGTTCTAAAATACTTTAAAGGTGTATTATTTATATTAATTAATTTATTTTAATGTTTATTTATTTTTGAGAGACCTGAGAGAGAGCACATGCACAAGTGGGAGAGGGACTGAGGGAGAGGAAGACACAGAATCTGAAGCAGGATCCAGGCTCTGAGATGTTAGCACAAAGTCCAATGTGGGGCTTGAACTCATGAACCATGAATGAGATCATGACGTGAGCTAAGTCGGACACTTAACCAACTGAGCCACTCAGGTTCCCCTAAAGGTATATTATTTTAGACCCCATGAACCCTATATCCTTCAAAAAAAAACTTGCTGGGAAGATAGGAAATGGACTTCTATCCTGATCTCCCATCAAGGGGAGAAGAATGATAATTAAAAAGCAACAAATTTGATTTTAGAATTAAATACTTGGAACCATTTCATTATTATTTTTCCTCTTGTAAATGTTCTAAATGTTACGTGTCTTGGTTTCTAATGCTACAGGCCTCTTGTAAATATTCTAAATGTTACATATTTTGGACTTTAATTTATTAGAGACAATCGTTTCCATACCCCCTTGTTGTATAGTAATAATTCCAATAAGATGGTACTTCTGAGAAGTCTTTGAAAAGCAAAAACACTGCAGAAAGGCAAGGATAGAAAAAATTGGATAGGAGGTGATCGCACCTGGGTGGCTCAGTTGGTTAATCATATGATTCTTGATTTCAGCTCAGGTCATGATTTTGCAGTTCATGAGTTCAAGCCCTGCAGTGGGCTCTGTGCTGACAGTGTGGAGCTTGTTTGGGAGTCTCTCTCTCTCTCTCTCTCTCTCTCTCTCTGCCCCCTCCCAACTCTAATAAACTAATAAACAAACTTAAACAAATTCCCAGTAGTTTTTAGCAATAGCAGATCTATCATTAGTGTTCAGTAAATAATTTCTGTAATGTTGGGTTTCTAAATCTTTTGTAGTATGGTATCTTTTACTCAAATAACTTTGCTTGGAAAAAGTTAATGTTGGATAATTTGTCTATCATCTTATATTGAATATAAAATTTGTTAATAGATGAGAGGTAGAATGGGTAAGAGGGAGGTTTTTAGTTAATATGAAACCCTTTTCTATAAAGATATCAGTCTTGGAAAATTTACTGAATTTTGTTTTGTTTTTGCTCTTTCCAGACACAGTTGAGATTCCATGATCTACAGCCTGTCTTGGGGCATTAGGATACTAATGAAATTAAGACTGTATATATTTATTTATTTTTAAATGTTTGTTTATTTGGAGAGAGAGAGAGAGACAGCTCAGGGAAGATGGAGAGAGAGAATATCCCAAGAAGGCTCCGTATACAGCCTGATACAGGACTCAATCTCATGAACCATGAGAACATGACTAGAGCCAAAAGAGTTGGCTGCTTAACCAACTGAGTCATCCATGTGCCCCAAGAGTGTAATTTAAAGATAAGAAATTTTGCATGTCTTAAAGTAGCTGAGCCAATCTTCCATTGATGCTTACTCTCTTTCTCAAAAAAAAAGTGTATATATATATATATATATATATATATACTCTCTAGACTAAGAACTAAATTATCAAATTTATAGTAAAGGGATTATTTTATTAATATTTTCCCTAAAAGCAATATTTTTAAACAAAAAAACCCCTCATTTCCTTTGCTGTAAACAACAGAAAATTAGCATTCACAGTTTACCCTACCTGGTAGCAGAGTTGTGCTTTTAGACTTAAGCATTAACGTTTAAGACAAAAGCTAACAACAGTATGGGAAACACAACATAAGTTTAATCTGGGGTGTGTTCTACTGAAATGTCTCCTAAAAGCATCCTCAATGATTTACAGGTTACTAAAGCCAATGCACACTTTGTGGTTTTGTATTCATCACTGTGTATTAAATCTTGCTTTTCAACAACTATTCCCCTACATAGAAAACATAGAACAATAGTCTGCTGATGCTAGAAGAAGATTCCTCTTCTGAAAATATGAAAATCCTCAGAATTCACAGTGTTTTATTCTAATGATACCAAATAAAAATTGTTGACTTATAATTTACTTTCTTTTGTTTTTGTTTTTGCTTTTTTATTTTTTTATTTTTTAAATGGCTTATTTTCAAGTTGGTTTCCATATAATTTTTGCAGTTCTTCTGATAGTTTCTGAAGCAAGCATTCTAAGATAAGTACACTTAAAGCAAGGGAGAATTTGAAAATTGCCCTATTACCTCCATGAAACTTATTTCAGAGTTTCCAATTATGAAGTACTAAAATCTTGAAGTGCTCACATAGCTAATTATGCATATATTTTTGAGAATATTTTTTGAAAAGCCATCTTATGCCTTTGTGAATTTTTAAAATTATACACACAATAGTCAATTTAAGTTAAGTGGAATTAAAATTCTATATAACATGCCTTGATTTTGCCCATCCTGGGAGAAACCTTGGGCACACATCCGTATCTTTAAGAAAGTCAATGAAGAACCATACCCGTAGGATAAGATAACATAACTCAATGTGTCTTACTGAAAATGCTGTCATCATCAAGACAGTATGGTATTGGCACAAAAACAGACACATAGACCAATGGAACAGAATTGACATGTTTCCAAAGAAGACATAAAGATGGCTAACATACACATGAGAAGATGTTCAACATCACTCATCAGGGAAATGCAAATCAAAGCCACAATGAGGTATCACAATACCAATGAGAATGGCTAAAATAAAAATGAAAAGAAATAACAAGTTTTGGTGATGTGAAGAAAAGGGAACTTTTGTTCATTATTGGTGGGAATGTACAATAGTACAGCCACTCTGGAAAACAGTATAAAGTTTACTCAAAAAAATAAAAACAGAAATGCCATATGCTTCAATAAGTCCACTATTTAACCAAATAAAATTTGAGAAGATATATACATTCTAATGTCTATTGCAGCATTATTTAAAATAGCCAAGATGTTGGGGCGCCTAGGTGGCTTAGTCGGTTAAGCGTCCGACTTTCGCTTAGGTCATGATCTCGCGGTTCGTGGGTTCGAGCCCCGCGTCGGGCTCTGTGCTGACTGCCAGCTAGAGCCTGGAGCCTGTTTCAGAGTCTGTGACTCCCTCTCTCTCTGACCCTCCCCTGCTCACGCTCTCTCTCTCTCTCTCTCTCCCCCCCCAGAAATAAATAAAACGTTAAATAAATAAATAAATAAATAAATAAATAAAATAGCCAAGATGTGGAAGCAACTTAGGTGTCCATCAATAGATGAATTGATAAGGCAAACACACACACACACACACACACACACACACACACAGGAATATTACACAATCAAAAAGGATGAAATTGTGTGATTTGAGACAACATTGATGGACCTAGAAGGTATTATGCTAAGTAAAATAAGTCAGGACAGAGAATGACACATACCATATAATTCCACTCATAAAAGGGATCTAAAGAGAGGAAGGAAGGAAGGAAGGAAGGAAGGAAGGAAGGAAGGAAGGAAGGAAGGAAGGAAGGAAGGAAGGAAGGAAGAAGGAAGGAAGGAAAAGAATTAGGCTTTTTTTTTAATGTTTTATTTATTTCTAGGAGAGAGAGAGAGAGACAGCGTGAGCAGGGGAGGGTCAGAGAGAGAGGGAGTCACAGACTGAAACAGGCTCCAGGCTCTGAGCTGGCAGTCAGCACAGAGCCCGACGCGGGGCTCGAACCCACGAACCGCAAGATCATGACCTAAGCGAAAGTCAGACGCTTAACCGACTAAGCCACCCAGGTGCCCCAGAATCAGACTTTAAAGTACAGAGAACTGATGGTTGCCAGAGAGGAGGGTAGTGAGTGGGGCATTGAGCAAAACAAGTGAAGGGGAGTGGGAGATATAGGTTTCAACTGGAATGAATAACTCATGGGAGTAAAAGACACAGCATAAGGAATATAGGCAATGATAATATGATAGCAATGTAGCAGAAGGGATGGTAGCTACACTTGTGGTGAACTTGTCAACTTACTAAGCTGTACACCTGTAACTGATGTAACATTGTGTATCCACTATGCTTTCTCTTTCTCAGCAAGGTCTGAGTTACTAGATTTTTTTCCGATATAAGAGAAGATACTACCTCAACAGTAGGAAAAAGGAAATCTGTTAGCCTTCTTTAATTACTTGGAAAAATTTCTTAATGAGGAGGAAAATTAGAATAACAGCCTATATTATGTGTGGAAAAATTAATTATCTTCTTAGATATTGGCTTGAGTAACAGGTCAAAAAAAAAATCTTGAGAGGGAGAATACCTCAGAACTAGATGCAAATACAGATTCTTAATTTTCTTTACCACTGGCCATAGCTCCCTAAATTGATTAATTAAATTTTAAAGGATAACATTTAGTTTAATTTTAAAAACATGTTTTCAGAGAAGTCAAGATTCTTCTGATTTAGAAAGGCAAATCTATAATTTAGGTTTATAACAGCATTAAACTTATGTTCTCCTTGACTTCTTTTAAAGCAACCTCCATAGCTAAAGCTTCGATGAACTCTGTGTGCCTTTAGAAGAGTCATTTTGCCTTCTCTGGGGTTGTAAATAATGGATTAGCAATGTTTAATGTGTTCCTGAAAGCTAGTACTGCCTTGTTTAACACTATCTGTCAGTTATAATGATGCTGAAAGAGAACTCAATATGAAAGGAACATTGGGGAATGTATTGCTGCACAATGTAAATGTGAATGAATTTCTATCAATTGCTTCATTTTTAATGCAATTGTGTGTTACCTGTATCTCAAAAAGATAGCCCAGCATGTGACATTTGGTTTGATACTTCTTGACACTCAAAATATAGATGATGTTATAAGTTTGATTTAGATAGCATAAAAAAAAACCTAAAACCTTACTATCTTTTTTTTTTTAACATGAAGACAGATATTTAGGGCATCATATGGTGCTAGAAAATTGTCTCAATTAAAAATATTCTTAAATGTCTGTAATAAAGAATTTGAATAATCTGATTATGAGTAGCTCTAAAATTTTTCTCAGCACAAAATTTTGATAGATGTAATATTCAGCTAGAAGTAGCAAATGAGTTAAAATATTTGATATACTTGCCAACATCTTAAAATCAGATTCAGACAATATGTTTGAATGAATGTAAAATGTCAGCTCACCAATTGAGAAATCATAGCTCAATTGCCTTACAAACTAGGTTGGGCTCTCAGAACACAATTCCTACCACAGATTATTTTTCATATTAGAAAAGATGAAGCAAGGGCACCTTGTGAGTTCTCATCAGTTGATTTGATTATAATAAAAAAGGCATCTTAAAAAGTGAATCTTGAGGTATTCTAGGAAATGATCAAATGAGATGACCTCATATTAATTTACATGTGTCTGTACTGCCAAATGCTTCTAGACTTGAGTGTATTAATGAGCTAAAGACCACAAAAATGCTGTTAGTAATATATTTCCTTTTTTCTTCATAAAATTACACTTTATTGTGTAATATTTTTTAAAACATGGCACCTTGTGTTAAGCCCCATTTTTACAATTTGAAATTTACTGTACAAAATTGACTTATTTTTAGAAGCAAATCCTTTTAGGATATTTTGGTTAAGCATTGTAGGTATTTTAACACCTAAATGTATGCACTAAATGTACATTTAAATAGTTGGGGTTTGATTTCACTCACATGAGTTGAGAACATTCATAGTAATATATACTAGAGTTCTGATCTACAAGCACAATTTTCTCATAAATACCCATAGTTAAGTATTGTTATATTTCCCTCAAAGGATTTTGAATAAAGAAGTCTCCATTGGGATTTTATGTGATTCCATAATTCATAAAAAATCCAAAATTTCATAAAATATTAGTGGCAATAATAATAGGTATAATAATACTAATAATACTATCTAATGGCTGTGTGGTTTAAACTGTGTCAGGGTATTTTGCAAACTGTATTACATGAACCACTACACTGAAACATAATTTTATGTATATAATACAGTTAGTGCTCCCATTTTTAAAAATGAGAAACAGAGGGCACCTGGGTATCTCATTTGGTTAAGTGTCTGACTCTTGCTTTTGGCTCAGGTCATGATCTCACAGTTTGTGTGACGGAGCCCTGTGTCAGGTTCTGTGCTGACAGTATGAACCCTGCGTGGGATTCTCTCTCTCACTCTCTCTCTACTCCTAGCCCACTCATGTGCTCTCTCTCAAAATAAATAAACAAAAAAATAAAAATAAAAATAAAAATGGGAGTGGTATATAGAAATCATATAATTTGCTAAAGTTTATTACAGAAAAGGGTTAACTCAGCAGGTATTAATTACTCAAACTCAGCTCATTCCAAAGATGGCTCCTTCAGTTCTAGGAGATAAACTTTGAACCCTTGAAACATTTTGCCTGATGAAAGCTTTTCTGGTATGTCTGAGACCATAATGTACCAATTGACAAGTTTATCCTAAAATGTGATTCATGGTGAACAAATGTGTTCTTTCTGTAGGGTAGACTGGAATCTGAGTAGCGGAGTTCAGTCACATGGGTACTGTATGACCACATGACTGACCCCAAATAAAAAACTCTGGACACCACGGCCCAGACAAGCTTCCCTGCTTGAAAATGTTCACATGTGTTGTCATATATCACTGCTGGATGCAGTAAAAATAGCTCCATGCAAACCTACTGGGAGGGGACACCTGGAAGCCTGTGCCACATACTTCCCAGACATCACCTCATTCACTAACCCCCTTTGTTTAGTGTCACTATAATAAGTCAATACAATATTTCATATTGAATTTTATTTGCAGATCACATGACTTTATATCTAGAAAATGCTAAAGACTAAAATGTTGTTAGATTAAATCAATAAATTCGTTAACTTCCAGGATACAAAATTAACATATGAAGATCAGTAGCATTTCTATACTAATGCCACTGTTGTTACTAACAACAAATTAACTTAAAAGTTAAAGAAAACAGAGTTGCTTGGTTGGCTCAGACTACTGGTTTTGGCTCAAGTTATGATCTCACAGTTTGTGGTTTGAGCCTGGCGTCAGGCTCCATCCTGGCAATGCACAGCCTGCTTGGGATTTTGTGTCTCCCTTTATTTCTGCCCTTCCCCTGTTCTCTCTCTCTCAAAATAAGTAAACATTTTTAAGAAGTTAAAGAAAACAATCCCATTTACAATATCATCAAAAGCAATAAAATACTTAGGAATAAATTTAACCAAGAAATTGAAAATCTCTACACTAAAAACCATAAGACATTGATGAAAGGAATCAATGACACAAATATGAGATATCACACATTCATTAGGATTGGAAGAATTAGTATTGTTAAGATGTCCATACTACCCAAAGTCATCTATAGATTCAACCCCTATCAAGATTTCAATGGAATTTTTACAGAACTAGAAAAACCATTACTAAAATGTTTAGGAACCACAAAAACCCTGAACAGACAAAGCAATCCTAAGAAAGAAAAAAGCAGGAGACCTCACATTCCTTATTTCAAACTATTTTATAAAGCAATGGCAATTAAAACAGCATAGTACAGGCATACACAAAGGCCAATGAAATAGAACTGAGAGCCCAGAACATAACCCATCAATATATGATCAAATCAACTCATATTTGACCAGGAAGCCAAGAATACTGATTGAAGAAAAGACAGTATCTTCAATAAATAGTGCTGGAATAATTGGATATTCTCATGTAAAGGAACAAAACTATACCCTTATCTTATACTACTAACAAAAATGAGCTTAAAATAGATTATAGACCTAAGTGTAGAAAACCATAAACCAGGCTATCCCAGCAGGCAGCACACACAGCCACCCTGTTTGAGTGGCTCAGAGTGGGGTTCAGGCTGAGAGCCATGAGTCATTCTCTGCTGTCGGTGCAGCTCCTGAGCATCATAGTTGGGCTGAGGTGCCGCGGTACCATGAGCCACCAGTATTTAAGAGATTATAGCATCTTAGGTCCACAGTGTTAAAAAATGAAACTTTTGGAGCACCTAGGTGGCTCACTCAGGTAAGCATCTGACTCTTGACCTCAGGTCAGGTCATGGTCTCACAGTTCATTAGTTCAAGCCCCACATCCGCCTCTGCACTGACAGTGCAAAGCCTGATTGGAGTTCTCTCTCCATCTCCCTCTGCCCCGACCCTGCTCATTTTCTCTCTCTCTCTCTCTCTCTCTCTCTCTATCTCTCTCTCAACAAAGAAACTTAAACAAATCTAAAAGAAAACAAAAAAACAAACCTTTTATAATAATATTTAGCATCATTCCACTGATCTTTCTCAAGAAATGATATCTAATTTTACTAATAACATTTACTAAGAACATGAAGGAGGTTAAATAATTTCCAAAATAGTTGTCTGCTTACATAAATAGAACAGTTGGACAAGCTGTGAAAAGCCCAGAAAAACTACGTAATGTGATCTATTGCAGAAAGTGCACCAGATCTTTGTGACAGAAAAAACAGTGACCTAGAAGTGGAGTCTATGACATGGCAAATAAAGAAAATGAACTCGCTTATGCAGACCACCTGCCTGAAACATTACACCATGATAGTCGAACATATTTGGTAAGCTCAAGTGATTCTGGTTCTTTATAGACAGAAAGTCCATCATCAAAATATAGTGGGGTTTTTTCTGAGGTTTCTCAGGACCGTGAAACAATGGCACAGGTTTTATTCAGCATGAATTGAGATTGAACACAGCTTTACGTTCTGGAGAAACAGAAGTATAACTGAACTTGTAGCTTATTTGGTGAGGACAGAGACCTTGAATTTCTGATTGACTGCCCTCCTCTGCTCACCAATAATTTACAGAAGGAAAAAAATAAATGCCTCTCGCTGGCTGCTGTGTAGATTTGTTGCCTCTAGTAAAGTCCCTACTTAAAAGCAAATCTGAAGAATATATGATAGTTAATCTAAACCGGCTTTGAGCAGTCATAAAAAGACGGTGGTCAGACCTATCATCCAAAACAGAAATTATAAATGATGGAAATATTCAGATTTTAAAACAACAATTAAGTGGATTAGGGGGACAACAAAATCATCTTACCTTGGTTCCAGGATAAACTGGTTACATAGCCAAGCCATATGAAGCCACTAATGAAACCCTACTTCACACTGAAGTAGAAAAATATACAAAAGGAGCAGCTTCAACTTCAATGAGGTAAAAATGAACCATGAAGATTGTTCACCATTGCCACATGTGGGACTTGCATTATTATTTGGAAACATTGTTTAAGAACTACAGGGTCTTAATGCAATCCTGTGTAAGAATATAATTTATACTATTTCAGAAAGAAGACAAGACCAAAAATCATCACTTTTTTAAAGATTGTGTTTTATGAAAAAAAAACACTTAAATGTTTGCAGCTTTTCTTATTTTGAAAAGCCTTTACAAGTTTAAAACTTGCAAATAACATAGCGAATAATTAATGTTAAATATTTGTTGTCTACATTGAGATACTACATATACAAAATGCCTTAATTATTAATAAGCCAATGTGTATGATACCAATATCTGTTTAAAACATTAAAACCAACCATATCTCTGGCATGCTAAATCATGGAATTAAGTCAGGGGGTTCCACTCATTAGAATATTGTTAAAAACTTAATGTATACCATTTTTAAACTTGAGAATATTTTTAGTATCTCTGATACTTTTGCCAGAATCATTGTGTCATGTATATATGTGCTATTTCTATATATATATAAAAGTGAATATATATTTGTGCGAATTCTTAACCAGTAATGTCCATGGAGTTGGCAAATGTAAATTCACTTTTTGTTGCATAAAGGTTTCTAATATTTTCAGTTCTGTGTCATTTAAACTTTCTTCCTTTTAGTAAATTCACTAAATATTTCTAAAAAAAAAAAGAAGAAGAAGAAGAAAGAAAAACGTAAACCATACTGTCCTAGAAAACATAAAAATCCTTAGGAAAAAAATAGGAAAACTTTCCTTGACATGAGTCTTGGCAGGGATTTCTTAGGTATGTCACCTAAAGTACAAGCAACAAGGTAAAATATAAACAAGTATAACTATATCAAACTAAAAGGGTCTGTAGAGCAGAAGAAGCAATCAACAAACTGAAAAGGTTATATACGTAACAGGAGAAAATATTTGCAAACTACATATCTAATAAGGGGTTAAAGTTCAAACTGTATAAAGAACTCCTACAACTCAACAGCAATAATTAAGAATCTTATAATTATTATAATAATTATATTTCCAATTAAAAACAGGCAAAAGAGCTAAATCAACATTTTTCCAAAGAATATATACAAATGACCAATAAGAACCTGACAAGATTCTCAACATCAGTGATTATACTGAAAATGCAAATCAAAACCACAAGGAATGGCTACCACCAAAACAATAAGAGATAACAACTGCTGATAGGAACATATATATAAGAAACTCTCATGCACTGTTGCTAGGAATGTAAATTGGTATAGTTACTATGGTATGGAGCCTCAATAAAAGATAATAATAGATCAATAGATCTATCATATGATCCAGTAATTTCACTTCTGGGGATTTATCCAATAAAAATGAAAATATTATGTAAGAGATATCTGCATCCCCATGTTCATAACAGCATCATTTACAATAGTGAAGATATGGAAACTCCCTAAGAGTTCATTGAAAGATGAATGGACAAAGAAGATGTGATATATACATACATATACACATGTACACAAATTAGAATATCATTCAGCCATTAAAAAAGAATAAAGTCCTACCATTTGTGAGAACATGGTTGGACCTTGAAGGCATTATGCTAAATGAAATGCCAGACAGTGAGAGGAAAATACTATTAGATATCACTTATATTTTGGATCTTAAGGAAAAAAGATAACAGATGTTTCGTATACACTGTTATATGGTATAGATAAATGTTGTTAAGAGTAAATCCTGAGTTCTTACCACACAGAAATTTTTTTTTGTATTTTTGTATTTTTTTTATAAAAGTTGATGAATGGTAACTAAACTTGTAATAATGTAACAGTATATGTAAGTAAAATCAGTATGCTATATACCTCATAGTGTTGTATGTCAATTATATCTCAATAAAACAGGGAAAAAACTTTAAAAAGACTTCTTATAGTTTTATTTTCACAGGAAAAATTGAATGGAATATAGATATATTTTACATAGACCCTGGCAATTATGAATCAAGCTGCCTAACATACTCATCAGTTTTTTGTGCAGACATAAGTTTTCAAATTTGAAAAAATACTAAGGAAAGATTTTGCAATATCAGATGGTAGGAGTATGTTTAGTTTTGTGAGAAACTGGCAAACTGTCTTCTCAAGTGTCTGCAGAATTGTGTATTCCCACCAGGAGTGAACAAGAGCATCTATTGCTTTATGCCCTCCCCGTCATTTGGCCATACTAATTGGTGTGTAGAGGTATCTCACTGGCTTTAATTCGCATTTGCCAGAGGAATTCACAAATATTTCACAAGTCTGTGACTCATCTTCTTATTCTGACTTTGTTTTTGATATAGTATATGTTTTTAACTATAATGAAGTCCAGTATGTCAATCTTTTTCTTTCATGGATCATGACTTCGGTGTGTATCTAAAAAGTCATCACCATACACAGCGTGATTTAGGTTTTCTTCAGGGTTATCTTCTAGGAATTTATAGTGGTGAATTTTGCTTTTAGATCTATGATCCATTTTAATTCAGTTTTGGTGAAGGGTAAAAGAGCTGTGGTAGATATTTTTTGCATGTGGATGTTCAGTTGTTCAGCATCATTTATTGAATACTATATTTGCTCCATTTTCATACTTTGTCATAGATTTGTTGGTCTAAAAATTATCATTTAATGCTATATCTCCCTTAGCTTCTCAAATGAGAAATTTCACTGGCTTCCATATATGTTCATATGTTGTTCATTTATTATTATACTCATTTTAGGTGGGCTTAACTTATGCCTATATTAAAGGCAAAACAAAAAGAAATGTCTCCTAATAAAGGACTAAAATCATTATTGCACAAGCTAATGTAGAACAGAAAATACTGTAAATGCCTACTTTACAAATATCACTCAGTCCAGAATAAGTTAACCGAATTCAAAATATCTACAACATATCATCTACAATGTTCGTTACATGGGTTTTGAAAATGCAAGAAATGTGAATCAAAAAACTGAATCAATTTTAAAATGAGCTATGGTTATGATAAGGAATTTTACATCTAAGAAGTAGTAAATGAAAATATATTCAAACTAATCAGTAATGAAAGAAATGCAAATAAAGTAACAATTTGAATTTTTAAATATAACATCATAATAAATGAAGTAGCCTTATGTGGACCAGTGATTTAAAAAAAAGTGCCATGAAGTGAGGAGCATATTAAGCTCAATGTTCTGCATAAGAGGTCTAAAGCAAAATAAATACACAAATAAAAACAAGCTTTAGTTATTCACTTTTGGATCTCAAACCAATATGCTGAAGATCAAGACAGAAAATCTGAAGGAGTAACATTAGCATCAAGCAATGTGAGTCAGTCCTTTTTTCTCTCCCTTTTGATATACAACTGATTGAATGTCCACAGTTGAACAGAAGTGTGTCTACACATTACAGTGGGACGTCTAGACTTCTACCCACCTATACATCCAAAAGTGGGTGTATTGGACTTTTGAGAGGGCTGTTGGTACAAGGGGTTGGTGAAGCTGCCTCATCCCCATTTGCCACAACTGGGAAAAACAGGAATCTGGACAGTTGCAAATTCGCTAAACACCCATGAGAGAGAAAATTTGTGGAGTTTCAGCCACCTTACGGGAGAACCTCGAGTGGGATAGAGACAAGTTTGGAGGTAGAAGAGCAGGAAGAACTTGCTAAGGTGGTTTCCCTCTCAAGAGTGACACTACAGTGGAATTGGGTTTGTGGCCATGGCAGCTGCTACCTCTCTGCAAAAGACGTGGAAAGTGGAAGTGGCGAGTGGCAGACCATCTGATGCATGGACTGCAGCTGAAGGAACCTGGTTTTTTCCAGCTGTATCCCAGTTTCTGAGGAGGGACCTCTATGACTGGGAAGAGAGAGAAGAATGGGAAGGAAGCAGTCAAGAATATCAAAGGACATTAAAGCAACACATTTCCTACTATCTGCATTGAGATTTCAGCAGGAGGTGCACCCACGGACCTCTGGGAGTCAACCCTAATCAAGGATCCCCCTACCTGGCCCGTGGGTACCCTCAATCCACTAAACCCACACCTCTCCCTCCCTGGTGCCAGCTTCTTGTACCCATTCACCAGTGCAGCCACCACAACCCATCTTCAGTAAAAGAAATGAAAAACTTGAGCTATAGCACCACCTTCTGGAATGTGAAAGAAGGCTTTCTAATTTCTAGCTTGCTGAACTTAAAGAACCAAAGTAAACAAATTCTTGACTAGGAAGAGGTCTGCTAGTCAAATGTGAAAGCAGAAGCACGTATCATCAAACACTGTAAAATTAAGTAAATATTGTATCACAAAGAGAAAATAGTAATTCTTTAATAACGACACTCAAAGGAATGGAATATTGTCATCTGATAAATAATTCAAAATAACTGCTATGAATAAATTCAATAAGCTACAAGAAAACCCACAAAGGCAATTTAATGAATTCAGCAATGAAATTAATAAACATGATTTCTTGACCAGAGGGCACCTGGGTGGCTCAGCTGGTTGTCTGACTCTTGATTTCCCTGCAGGTCATGATCTCATGGTTCAAGAGATTGAGCCCTTAGTGGAGTCGGGCTCTGTGTTGACAGCTGGAACCTACTTAGGATTCTCTTTCCCTCTCTCTCTCTGCTCCCACCCCTCAAAATAAATAAACTTTCAAAAAACAATAACTATATCTACTATAATTTGTTAATGAATTAGCATAAAAAGAGGTAAATTGTGGCATTAAAAATGTAAAAATAGAGGAAAAGAAGGATGGACACTTCATAGGAAAACAAATATAAGTGACTATTAGCATAAAATGGACTCTTTTATCTATGAGATGTTTTATGTAAACCTCATAGCAACTACAAAGCAAAAATGTAAAGTCATGAAACATAAAAAAAAGGGAGACTGAGCATATCACCATGGAAAACCACCAATTTAAAAATGTAGATAGAAGCAGAGGGAAAAGGAATCAGTTGAGATACAAAACAATCAGAAGGCAAATGATGAAATTGTAGTCATAAGTCCTTGCATGTCAATAGTCACTCTAAATGTAAATTGTTGAGTTCACCAATCAAAAGCCACAGAGTGACTCAATGGGTTAAAAAAAAAAAAGACCCAATTATATGCTGTCTACAGGAGACTCATTTTAGCTCTAAAGATACACAGGCACAAGGTGAAGGGGTGAAGGAGATACTCCAAGCAAATGAAAAACAAAAGAAAGTGGGAGTAGCCATACCTGTATCAGACAAAAATAGATTTCAAGTAAAAAATGGAAACAAAAGACAAAGAAGGCCTTTATATAATAAAGGGATTGATACATCAAAATTTAACATTTGTCAATTTAATATTGTCAATAAACATGCACCCAACATCAAAATACTAAAATATATTAAACAAACACTAACAGATCTAAAGGGAGACATGGACAACACACTAGTATGAGAATTTGATAACCCGTCATCAGCAATGGATAGATCATCCTAAAAAAGTATTGATAACAATATGTTCTAATTGAATCATAGTTTACAACAAATAGATGTAGTAATGTGCATAGGACATTTCAATGCAATAGCAGCACAATACACATTTTTCTCAAGTGCACATAGCACATTCTCCAAGACAGATCTTATGATAAGACACAAAACAAATCTTAAAATATGTAAGAAGACTGGAATCATACCAAATATGTTTTCTCACCACAATGAATAAAACTAGAAATCAATAAGTAGAAAGCTGAAAAATCTACAAATATATAAAAAAGAAAACCTCAACACAGAGAACTCCAAGACTAGATTATTTTACTTGTAAATTCTACCAAACATTTAAAGAATAATTAACACCAATCCTTCTCAAATGCTTACAGAAATTGAGGAAACACTTTCAAACTTATTCTATAAGAACAGTATTACCCTGGTACCAAGGACAGAGAAGGACATCACCAAAAAAGATGCCTATCGACCAATATCGCTAATGAATATAGATCAAAATTCTCAAGAAAATATTAGCAAACCAAATTCAAGAACACATTAAAAGGATTATATACCAAATGGGACTTATCCCTGGGATGCAAGAATGGTTCAACATACACAAATCAAAAAAATAATATATATTATTAAAATAAAAGCTAAAAACCACATGATTATATCTCAATACATGCAGAAATTTTTTTTGACAAAATACTACATTATTTCATGGTAAAAACCCTCAACAGACTGGGTACAGAAGAAACATACCTCAACATAATAAAGACCAGACATGACAAATGCAGAACCTTATATACAATACAGAAAAATTAAAAGCTCTTCCTCTAAATCAGGAGCAAGACAAGGATACCCACTCTCACCGCTCTTACTCAATATAGTACTGGAAGTTCTAGCTAGAGCAGTTCAGCAAGACAAAAGAATAAAAGGCATCCTAGTCAGGAAGAAGTAAAAATGTCACCATATGCACCATATGTCACCATATGCAGATCATTTGATGATATAATTTTGTACATAAAAAATCACAAAGATTCAACCAAAAAACCCGTTGAAACTAATCAATTTCAGTAAAGCTGGATGAAAAATCAACATACAAAATTAGCTGCATTCCTATACACTAATGATGATACATCTGAAAAAGAAATAAACAAAATTATTCCATACACAATAGCATCAACACCCTTCCCCCTAAACCTAGGAATACATTTATCCAAGGAAGTTAAAAATCCAAAAAACAAAATCTACAATGGCTTTGTTGAAACAGAGGATAACAAGAAAACAAAAATGAAAAGGCATCCTGTGTTCTTGGATAAGAGTAATTAATATTGTTAAAATGTATGTACTACTTAAAGCCATCTTTAAATTCAAAATACAATCTCTATCAAAATATCAATGGCATTCATCACAATAGGAAAAAAAAACCACAATCTTAAATTTATATGGAACCACAAAAGACCCCATATCACTGAAACAATCTTAAGGAAAAATGACAAATTTAGAGATTTCACACTTCTTGATTTCGAAATTCACTATAAAACTGTGGTAATAAAAACAGTAGAGTACCAGCACAAGAATAGGTCCATAGACCAATGAAACAGAATAGAGCATGCAGAAATAAATCCATGCATCTATGGTTAACTAATATTTGACAATAATGCTTAAAACACATAACGTTGTTAAGAAAATTGGACATAAACACATTCAGAACAATGAAATTAGACCCCAATCTTATACTTCTCATAAAAATTAAATTGAAATGCATCAAAGATCGAAAAATAAGACCTGTAACTATAAAGCTCCTTGATGAAAATAAAGAAGCAGCTCCTTGACATTGGTCTTGGCAGTGATTTTTTTTTTATATATAGCAATAAAATTATAAACAACAAAAGCAAACACATCAAATGTGACTACATCAAACTTAAAGTCCTCTGCACAGCAAAAGAAACAATTAACAAAATGAAAAGGCAACTTACAAAATGGGAGAAAATTTTTGAAAATCATGTATTGGATGAGAAGTTAAAATCCAAAGTATGTAAAGAACTCACACAACTCAATATCAAATCAAAACAACAACAAAAACAAAAGACACACAACTAATCCAATTTTAAAAATGGGCAAAAGACTTGAATAGTCATTTCTCCAAAGACACATCTAAATGGCCAACAAGCACCAGCAAAGGTATTCAATATCACTAATAACAATGGAAATGTAAATCAAAATTGGGGGGAGGGAGAGAGAGAAAAAGAGAGAGATAGAGAGAGAGAGAATCCCTAGCAGGCTCAACGTTGTCAGCACAAAGCCTGATGCAGTACTTGATCCCATGAACCCTGAGATCATGATCTGAGCAGAAATCAAGAGCCTGATGCTTAACGCACTAAACCATCCAGGCGCCCATTTACCTTTTGCAAACTTTAAAATCTTAACTAGAAGCAATCGTGCACACAATGATTTGGCCAACTAAATGTGAAAGGGATGGAATTAAAGAAAGAAGTGTAGCATTTTAATTTCAAGCCCATATACCATAAAGTTATAGTGCAATCCCATTATGCTGAAAGTGGATGTCTTTAATACTTAATTCTGTTGTATCAATGCTTAATAAAAAATTGATTCAGAGGGAAGACACTATAGAGTTGTAGATTCTTAACAGTATCACTAGCAATCATCATATTCTTGTTTCTGTATATAGAATCACTGTGGCTACAGTTGATACCAGTTTGCTTTTAGAAAAAAAAACCAATCTAAGCTTCATTATATCAATGCATGTAGCAGATAGGAGTATTAAATGAAATGGAGATGTTTACCAAAATATATTAAATAAAACTGCATTTAATAATATAGGAAAAACATTTTTGACATTTAAAAATTTCAACACAACTTTTATCTGATTTCCTAGTATATTTGTTTTATAGAACATGTTTTATTAATACTTCCAACGGCTTATAAAGTTTATTTTGTCGTAGGAAAAAAATAGTGTTCAAATTGTATCATTAATATTTATAAGTTATGCCTAAGCAATGAGCACATCATTGCTATTTTTGTATTAAAAGACATCATTTTTAAGTGGTTAGATTTACAGAAGTTTTGAGCATACAGTACAGAATTCACACACACACATAACACAATATCCCCTATTACTAACCTTATATGATAAAACTGTTAAAACTAATCAACCAGTATTGATGCATGATTTATATTAAGGATCACTCTAGTAAATGGTTCTTTAGGTTTTGACAAATACATAAGTCATGTATTCATTACAATACAAGATACTAAATTGGTAGGGATTCTGCAAATATGAGCTAAGAACAGAAACTTGAGATTTTAGATTCCTTTCTTGTGTTAAATATGTAAACTCATTTTTAATGGCCAATTTTATCTATTGAAATATAGTAAATTTATTTGAAAAAATATATATAACAAGTAATATATTATAAATAGGGGCTATAACTTTGCATTTAATTTTGCTACCAAATTGTAATTTTTCTATCAAAAATTCTATTTTCCTGTTTAATTTCCCATGGAAATGTATATCTGATATTCATCTTGAATAGTTTATTAACATTATATTTTTATAATATTTAATAATTGTAGATATGATAATAAATCCTATATAGGAAAACTGAAATTTCTTTAAAATTGAAATATAAGTAGAAAACGAATAACTTAAAATACAGTTTGTTACCCAATTTCTTCTTCAGTAATATATTCAGATGTGCTATTTTGTTTGCTTTTTTAATGAGAATTTTGCCCCCAGTTATTTTTCAAACAATTGTTAAAATACATTTACCAAGTTTTGCAAATATCACCAATATCTAATTCCAGAATATTTTAATTATCCCAAAAAGAAACCTCATACTCAAGAACAATCGTTTTTCATTCTTTCTCTATCCAGCTTCTGGCAGCCACTAATTTGCTTTTAGTATTTAAAGATTTGCCTCTTCCCAGCATTTTGTGGAAGTAGAATGCTACCGTGTGTGCCCTTTTGTCTCTGGCATCTTTCACTTAGCATAACGTTTTCAAGGTTCATTCATTTTGTACCATGTAAGTGCATCATTGTTATGAATGAATAATATTGTATTGGATGGGTATTGACACATTTGTTTATTTATAAGCTGGTAGAAATTTGGGTTATTTCTCCTTTTTGGCTGTTTGAATGCTGCTTATACTTTTAGTGTTATATCTAAGAAACAATAGCTTAACCTAGGATCGTGAAGATTTAGTCCCATTTTCTAACAGGATTTTTATAATTTTAACACATAAAATTAGGCCTATGATCCATTTGAAGTTAATTCTTGTGCATGGTATAGGTAAGAGTCCAATTCCCTTATCTGACACTTAAAAATCATTTTCCTGACATCTTTGTTTGGAAAAAAAACATTATTTTCCTACATTGAATGACTTTTTTAAAAGAATGATCCACCTATATGAAGTAACCATACTTAATATATTGTAGTACTTATTAGAACTCATGTTCTAAATCACTATACTCTCCTGATATATTTATATGTAAAACATGTGAATATCTAGCAATGACTCTGGAGTTAATTATTAAACTTGAGAGAAAGTACTTAGTAAAGGTCATTAAATAATTTGGAAACTAATTAACGGATAACATAGATCTCCGTTCTACCAAATGCCAGAGATTTTTTTTATTTAGTGAGTTAAGTAACCCCATAAGTACTTCAAACAGTGCAAGCAATGCAGAATGAAGCTAGCTAAATATGAAAACCTTAGTTAGCTGTATAAAGTAAAATATTTCTTACTTCCTATAGCCTATCCTTTAATAAGTTCTCAACTTATTTAAGTGTCAGGCAATATATGATTATCCATAACACACATGCAAAATAAGATGTCATTTCTAGAAGAAACGAAGGTGCTAATTATGAAAAGACCATATCTATATTGTTTAATATTTTTTAAAATTTAATGTAAACTCAGGAAAAAAATGGAAGATCGGGAAGAAATTTATATAAGTACATCCATAATATGGAATTACAATAAAAAATCACAATCAACTTCACCCAGGGAGTAACATGTGTTTCTCAAAAGAAATTTATTTTCCAGTAGTTAAAATTAGATCTTTTATGGAAGTAGCAGTTTTGTTTAAAACAATATTTAATATTATTTACAAGGTATTGATTTTATTGATAAAATTTGTGTAGCTCATCATTGAATGTAATTCTATATTAAGAATAGAAGCTAGAATTGATTTTGTTTTTCTCTTACTCCTTCAAATATTTTATTGTAACATTAAACTAAAGCACCTTAAACATTTTATGGCTTTCTCATTTTCCTTTTGAAAATTGTCTGAGCTTATGTTTTTGATGTAACTAAAATTTGTGCGAAACTGAGGAAATCCACTTAGGAAGCAAGTTGACTCTTTTTGAAATTGCTTCCGGTTTTCCAGGCTTCTAAGCATAATTAAATGTAATAGAAAGCAATATTTATTGTTCTACTTTAAAGGTCCATATAAAGGTGTATAAAACTTGGATAGCTTTCTATCTATAGTCTCAATCTCTCAATAAGCAAGAATAATGAGTTGTTAGATGTTGTCCCAAATTTGATTTTTTTTTCCCTTAGAGTTTGAGATACATTCTGAACAAGTAATGTCGGTAACTCGCCTGTGCTACCCATTCTTTTTAATTTTCAGATGCTGTCTGCTGACATGTATGGAGGTTGACTTTCCTCTGTTGGGTATCACATCTGCCTAAGAAGGCAGCCAGTTATATTTTTTAATAAGTATGCAGGGGGATTTTGTTTGTTTCTCCATTAAACTGGTAAAGGTCTATAAATTATACCCATATGGATTTTTTTTTATTCCAGCTTTTCAGAAATGATACTTAGAGTAATCTTGTGAAATCTAGAAAAGGTAAGAACAGTAGCAAAAGAGAATTAGTGCTAGCAGTCATACTGTTCAAGAAAAAATTTTGTCCATTAGTATGTAGCAAGATCATGAATTTCTCAAGAATTCCTGAGAGGATAGCTTACTTGGTTTTTTTCTTTTTTTAACAGGTATTTTATTTTATTTTTTACTTATTTATTTTTTTTACAAATAGTTTATTGTCAGGTTGGTTTCCATATAACATCCCCACAAGTGCCCTCCTCCATTACCAACTCCCCCTTCCCCTGCCACACCCATCAGTCCTCAGTTTGTTCCCAGCATTCAAGAGTCTCTCATGGTTTGCCTCTCTCCCTCTCTCCCACTATTTTGCCCCTTCTTCTCCCCCATGGTCCTCCGTTAAGTTCCTCCTAATCCTCCTATACGTGCAAACATATGGTATTTGTCCTTTTCTGCCTGACTTATTTCACTCAGCATTAACACCCTCAAGATCCATCCATGTTGCTACACATGGCCATATTTCATTCTTTCTCTTTGCCATGTAGTATTCCATCATATAGATAAACCACATCTTCTTGACCCATTTGTCCGTTGATGGACACTTAGGCTCTTTCCATGTTTTGGCTATTGTTGACAGTGCTGCTATGAGCATTGGGGTACATGTGCTCCTATGCCTCAGCATTTCTATCTCCCTTAGGTAAATTCCTAGCAGTGCTATTCCTGGGTCATAGGGGAGTTCTATTGTTAGTTTCCTTAGGAACCTCCACACTGTTTTCCAGAGGGGCTGTACCAGTTTACATTCCCACCAACAGTGTAGGAGGAGGGTGCCTGTTTCTCCACATCCTCACCAGTATCTAGAGTCCTCTGATTTGCTCATTTTAGCTACTTTGGCTGGTGTGAGGTGGTATCTAACTGTGGTTTTGATTTGTATTTCCCTGATGAGGATGGATGTGGAGCATCGTTTCATGTATCTGCTGGCCATCTGGATGTCCTCTTTGGAGAAGTGTCTGTTCATAGCTTACTTGGTTTTGACCCACATCTGGAGTGATGCAACAGGGCTACTAATGAGGCACTGTGAAATAAATAAGACACAACTACAGAACCTCAATGACAATATATTGAAACAGAGGAGGAGGAAAGAGAGGAAGAAAACAGAAAAGTGGAGCAAAATGAACTGTATTTTCTGTATTCCCCAGGACTACATTTCCCTAAATTGATTCCATTAGTTTTCTCTAAGCTGTAACTGATTAAGGGTTTCTTATAAAAATTATTTTCCCATTTAAAAAAAAATTTAAAGCATTTGTTTGAAAACTATTTAACGTTTGTTTATTTTTGAAAGAGACAGAACACGAGCAGGGGAGCAGCAGAGAGAGAGGGAGACATAGAATCCAAAGCAGACTCCAGGCTCTGAGCTGTCAGCACAGAGCCACATGTGGGGCTCAAACTTACAAACTATGAGATCATGACCTGAGATGAACTCAGATACCCAACCGACTGAACCACCCAGGTGCCCCTATTTTCCCAGTCTAACGTCCAGAAATTAGTTTTATCATTATAATTTATCAAAAACAAAAACCTATCTCATACTTCTTTTGTAATTACATTCATCTATTTGAAACTCTTAGAAAAAGGGGGTAAAGTATGAAATTTAGGAGATGCAATAATTTCTACAAAGGTTAAAGGAAAATATTAACTACCACTTTTCACTTGATGCATCCAAAAATAATTCTTACTGAATGTAATTATCTCAAGAAGTACCTCACTCTTCTGTACAGCAAAACTGGCTACCTTTTACATATTTACTATATGACAGACACAATGCTAAGAGCTTTATATAAATTATTTTTGTTCTTTGAAATAATTCTATAAGACAAGGGCTACTACTATTTTCAGTTTACACATAAGAATATCAGGTCTACATAAATTAGAGAAACTACCAAGGTTATGTAGCTAGGCACAGAAGTCTTAAAGACTTTCAAGATTTATTCTTTGATAAATATATTCCCCTTTTATTCTCCATTCATGTATGATTTTATTTTGGATCTTTGACTTTATTCAAAAATAATTGTTTGGTAAAGAATGTTACTAGATTACTAAACAAATATATAAATCACAAGCAGAAATGTTAACTTAGGCCTGTTGAAAATATTTAACACATTCTATTTTTTTATTGACTTATTTATTCTGAGAGAGAAAGAGAGACAGAGAGAAAGAAAGGAGGGACAGAGATAGAGGGAGAGAGAATTTCAAGCAGGCTTTGCACTTTGGGCACAGAACCCAATGTGGGGCTTGAACTCACAAAACGTGAGATCATGACCTGAGCCGAAATCAGGGGTAGGATGCTTGGCAGACTGAGCCACTCAGGTGCCCCTTAACACATTCTTTTGAGGATAGACATAGTTGTAAGGAAAACAGACACTCAGAACCCATAAGCATTTGGGGGGCGTTGACCCCAAATTTATTACAAGTATAATTATCTTGTTTTGATTATACTGGATTTTGAAAACTCCAGTGACAAAACATTTTTATGATAACCAGCTTATTTTTCTGTCAGGAATTTGAATATTGAATACGTGTGAAATAAACAATGCTAAAGTTTAAATGTATATATATATGTATGTATGTATATATATATATATATATATATCCATGATCCATATAATAATATAAAAATGGTAAATAAAAATATAAAAATGGTAAAATGATTTGATATGCTGCAAACATATACCTGCATATTTTTATTAGATAAACCAGTAGCCAGAAAACAAAACTGATGAGTTACATTGATTGCCATAGTGCAAACAGTCCTGGGATTTTCTGTTACTACAAGTCCGACTCAGTCACTCCGTGTTGTTCCTCGCCTCACCCCTACCTCACACGTACTCCTTAAACACTGAAAATCTGTTGACCTGTTGTCAGGCATAACTTCTGGACATAAAATTATCTGTCCTTTCTCAAATCAGAGCATGTACTTCATTAGTGTATAACCTTGCATTTGATTACTTTGGGTGCTAGTTTGGATAACATGTTCTTAGTGGGTAATAAGATCAGTCAGGAAGAGTTACATTTCTTACAGGTTTAAGTACCCTTGTCTTTTCTAGTTTGGTTAACTGCCTAACATTTTGGAACTACTAAACAAGCTCTAATTAACTTGGATGCTGTAGTCAGAATCAGTTAGATCTTTTTGAATCCAGGTTTAAATTCTACAACATGAAGGTGCAATTTAATGCTCTTGATCTGCAACAGGCTATATTAGAGAACTAAAAGCCTTGGCAAAACTGATTAAGATTTTAAAATGCATCTATAGGATTACTTTTACTTGAAATATATCAAATCAAATGAAGCAATGAATTAATAGCTAGGTGATCAGAAGTTAAAAAAACACCTTAATTTGTGATTAAAAAAAAAAACCAGCAAATTTTGGCCACGAATTAAATTTCCTCTTATGCTTGATCATATTATACTTTTTTAAAGAATGCCTCACTTAAATTTTGATGCATACTTTTTTTTCCCTTTGCCTCTTCTATATTTAATTATTGCTTCACATTTGTAATTCCAAAATGTTTCTTGTTTTTATCTAATGTGTTTACTGTATTTGTATCTATTTCATGATTCTGTCTTCCACATTCTTTGCATGTGTATTAATTATTCTTTCAAGGAAAATTGAGATTCCTTGATGGAGAGAAGCATTGTTGTTGCCTTTGATTTAGCCTTAGTGTTATTGAGATAAAGGGCATATATTTAGTGACTGCCACTACAATAACTGGGAAATAAATAAGTATACTTATGTAGGTAAGAATGCAGTTACATATAGCCTAATAATAAACTTGATAAGCAGTGTTGGACTTCTCCCCTGAGCTACAGAAAAGACTTGTTCTTACCCATATACCCAAAATAAATATGCCAAGTGTGATTTTATCTGAAATGAAACTGAAATTGGACATATATCAAAATTCAATGAAATATAATCAAACAAGTATACTTGGAACTAATGGCAAAGAGTTATCTCTAATCAATGTGACTATACTTTATTCATGGCAAAGAGGAAATATAAGAACCATACCATTATTTCCATAAGACACTGAATGTCTTCACAATAAAAAAGACTATTATTTCAGAATCATTGATTTCTGTTCCCAGCAGTGCACTTGTTAGCTCCCCAAACTCTCCAGCATTCTCTTTCCCCAGTGCACCTAACATACTACAGAGTAAGCTCGAAGATGATCAGGTAGCTACCTCATAGTTATGGGAATTTTACATTTCTTACCCTTTTTCTTTCTTTTAAAACTCTGATTAAAAATATTATGCTAATTCTATTTTTCTTTCTACATTATGCATGATTTTGTAAATCATCTTGAGCACTCATGATTACATGGTTTTGCATGAATTACTACTTGAATGCTAAAAACAAATGCATGCTGAATTTCTTAGATTTCTAGTTCAAGACTTTTGCAAAGGTCATATTTATATTACATTACATTACAGCACAGCTATATAGAGCAATGCCTAGTATTTCTTTATATTTCTACAGAATTATATCAAGAATGTATCAAGTAAAGAGTAATGTGTAAATCAGGGTGAATAACATATTACAGTGTATCTAAAACATAACAAGTACAATATAGAAACACTTTGGCTTATGTTTATAAATACTGAAAAGTAAAAACTATAAAATATTATTCTATACCAAGAAGAGGGGAAAAAGAATCTATAAGACATGATGGAAACAGAACCTCCATAAGGCAACTCTTTTAAGTTTTACTACAGAACTTATAAATGGCTTAACTAAATTATAAAATTAAATAAGCATTAGATTTTTTAAAAAAATAACCTCTACCCCCTACATGGGTCTCAAACTCACAACCTTAAAATGAGGAGTCATATGCTCTACCCACTGAGCCAGCCAGGCACATCTAGATTTTTTAATGCAAAGAAATATTCAATTGAATTAGCAGCAACCCTTTTCAAATGATTTTAAATTACAGTAATTAGCTTCTAGAATCCTAAATGTAAATAAAAATAATAAACAAATTAGAACATTTTAGTATAATATATAATCTAAATTATAAAAGGGTTTCAGTGGTTATTCTTAATATTGGTATTCGAAAATTATACGCAGAATATGAAAGCAATTTTCTTATGTTATTGGGAACCAGTATTTTCAATGTATAGGTAAAAATTTCAGTATATATATTTCACCTTTTCAGGTGAAAAGGAATAAAATCCTGTATTTATTATTTTAGAAATATCAGTTGGAATTTATGTTGTGGTTCCACTTAAAACTTTCTCTGTCCACTTAAAAGGCCTATGAACAATGACCCAGTAATAATGGAGATGTTCACCAACACCTAGATTAAGGTCTTTAAATACATTTTACCATTAAAATGTACTAGGTATTCTTGGAGAAATTGTTAAATCCAGGGCAAGAGCAGGAAAACACAAGAATAAGGACCTGGAACATCACATCATCAAAGAAGGCATATTACTACATATTCTGGAAGCAGGGAAATTAGGTGGAGGTATAACAAGAATGTCTAGGAATCAATAAATAGCTGTGAGGTTAACTATCATATTTTCTCCATGTTTTAAATTTAAAATATTGATGGAAGATATATTCTCATAATTGAAACTTTTATCCATAAAACGTCATAAGAATAATTATGGACATAACTAGCTTAACAAAAAAGATTGCATTTAAAAAGTAAAGACTCAGGACGCCTGGGTGGCTTAGTGGGTTAAGCATTCAGCTTCAGCTCAGGTCATGATTTCACTGCTCGTGGGTTTGAGCCCCACATTAGACTCTGTGCTGACAGCTCAGAGCCTGGAGACTGCTTCAGATTCTGTGTCTCTTTGTCTCTCCGCCCCGTCCCTGCTCATGCTCTGTCTCTCTCTCTTTCAAAAATAAATAAATAAACATTAAAAAAAAATTAAAAAAAGAGTAAATTGACACTAGCAGTTTAGTTTGTTCATTTTCCACCAGTTATAGTTGCATATATTCTGAATTTTTTTAATGTTCATTTATTTTTGGGACAGAGAGAGAGAGAGAGAGAGAGAGAGAATGGGAGAGGGGCAGAGAGAGAGGGAGACACAGAATCCCAAACAGGCTCCAGGGTCTGAGCTGTCAGCACAGAGTCTGACATGTGGCCTGAACTCATGGACTGCGAGATCATGACCTGAGCGTAAGTCAGAAGCTTAACCAAATGAGCCACCTAGGTGCCCCATAGTTGCATATATTCTAAAGTTTCATCATTCATGTTCAGAGAATCAAATATTTATCTGAGCACAAAACAATAGGAAACATTTCCATATTGTACAAGAGTAGTGCCATTAACAAACTTTCATTAAGTGCAACAACCTCGTCAATTACATTGAAAAATCTTTCTAATTCTTCAAATACTGTAAGAAAAAAAAATCATTCTTCTGAAATGTACCATATTTCACACAAAGGATCAGTCATAATATGAAAATGTTAGTTTTCTATATTTTATGAAATAACTAGGATTATTAGAAATAAAGAAAATTTATCCTATACTTTGTATTGTGGTCTCTACTATTTGGTTACAATATTTCCTGATTTACTGATGATTTTGATTGTTTAAACTTATAGAAAATACCAGTGGAGAGTAGCTTCAGCTTTTGAGGGGGATAGAAATATAAAGATAGAAATGATTATATCTATTTCTATTAGATATAGATATACAAACAAACCTATTTGGCTATTATCAAAAGGTTATATTTTTCTAATTTTTAAGAAATAGGGTATTTGAGGGGCGCCTGGGTGGCTTAGTCGGTTAAGCGTCCGACTTTCGCTTAGGTCATGATCTCGCGGTTGGTGGGTTCGAGCCCCGCGTCGGGCTCTGTGCTGACTGCCAGCTCAGAGCCTGAAGCCTGTTTCAGTCTGTGACTCTCTCTCTCACCCTCCCCTGCTCACGCTGTCTCTCTCTCTGTCTCCTAAAAATAAATAAAACATTAAAAAAAAAAAAGAAATAGGGTATTTGAGTTAGAGCTTTGCACATTTTAGTCATTAAATTGTTATATGGTGGGTATTGCTGCTGTTTTTATAATATTTGAAAACGCAGAATTTGTTCTTATAGTTACATCTAAGAGTCTGTGACCCCATAGACATTATTGCCTTACTAGAGTTTTTTATTTTGTTTGTTTGTTTGTTTTTGTTTTTGTTGTTTTTTATTTGCCATCAATAAATGAACACCAGAGAAACATGTGATTTATCTTAAGATTTTCAGAGAATCATAATGCTAATTTTCTTCATTATAGTACTATATGAAACAATTTTAAATATATTTCAAAACAACCTTGTCACAAAATGTAATATATAAAGTTAGTTTCAAATGACTTTTGATTTTACATTGTGGGTTGATTTTATAAGGAGGACCCAGAAAGTCTGAGATGTGACAGAGACACAGCACTCCTTGGCACATTAGCAAATTTCAGTTCCCAGTTTCCTTACAGTGCAGCTGGAGCTACGTGATTGAGTGTATATGCCTTAAAACCCCTGCACAGACTGTCATTTTGGGTGATCTCATTGCAGAGGACCTTGAGGAAAACTCTGAGGGATGGAGAGTCCCAAGCTGGAATGACCTTGGATGCCCAAATCACCATGTAGAAAAGTCCCCAGAAGCAACATATACATCAGACTGTGATGAGGACAAAAAACAAAACTTCATTGTGTTAAGCCACTGAGATGTGGGACCGTTAGCTATGACAGCTAGGAGCAAATATTCTAACATGCTGGATAAATCAAAATTTACAAAAATCAACAAACACGTGTATGTGTGATTATATGGTCTCTTAGAAGTATATTGTTGGGGCACCTAGGTGGCTCAGTTGGTTAAGCATTGGACTCTTGGTTTCAGCTCAGGTCATAATCTCAGGTCTGTGAGTTTGAGTCCCACATCTGGCTCCATGCTGACAGTGCAGAGCCTGCTTGGTATTCTCTCTTCCTCTCTCTCTCTCTGCTCCTTTCCCATGCTCTCTCTCTCTCTCTCACTCCTTCTGAAATTATATATAAACTTTAAAAACGTATATTGTTGAAATGTAATCTTAATACTTACAGAGGAAAAAAAAAGAATTTAAAAGAAATAGTACAACCAGAAATCATTAATGTTTATAATAAGCATGTTATCTTTGAGGCACAACAATAGCATCAAAAATATTCTGCTTGTGTGTGTGTGTGTGTGTGTGTGTGTGTGTGTGTGTGTGTGTGTATGCCTATCAAAGATCTTTCTGGATAGATGGATAGATAGACTATTTAGATATGAGGTATAGTATGCTTTGTGAGATCAGGTATCCAGACCATATTATTTACTGTAGTATCTCAAATATTTAATACATTTCCAGCACATAATAGGTGCTCAAGAACACCTGGGTAAAGTAATGAATAAAAGAAACTGTAGTGCTTCTTTGTATTAATGTCTCCTTGCTGTAGTAGACAACCAACTTTCAGTTAGGTTTACTAACAACAAGATAATTCATTGAAGTTAAAACCCACCCCCACTGAAGATACAAGACAGGAATAATCAAGTAAAATGAAGCTTTTCAGGGGCCAAAAACAAAACAGCTAACCAAAAAACCCAAACTATTATTTTTCATTTTCATTATGTAAAAATATTATTTTTCCAAATTAACAATCTAATGTTATATATCTAAACCTTTAAGCTGTAGGATTTTTATATAAAATAATGTTCTACTACAGAATTTTCATACTAAATAGATATTTTTATTTTATTATGACTAATCAGCAACATAACATCTGTTTCTATGTAGCCTTTATGATTAAAATCTGAGATTTCTTTTTTTTTAATGCTTATTTTTGAAAGAGAGACAGAGCATGAGTGGTGGAGGAGCAGAGAGAGAGACAGAATTTGAAACACACTCCATGTTCTGACCCATCAGCACAGAGCCTGAAGGAGGGGTGCCTCAAACTCAGGAATGGTGAGATCACGACCTGAGCCGAAGTTGGACACCTAACCGGCTGAGCTGCCAAAACACCCCTGAGATTTTCAAAATTGTTTATAGGTATCTTATGATTTATACAAAGAGAAACCCTCTGATATCACAGTATTTGAATCTTGCCTTTTCAGGTTTTTTATACTTGCTTTGTTTTAGGAGGGCTTGTTTTTTTTTTTAATAATGGATAAAATTAAAATGGTCTGCACAAAATTCCATTCTTTAACGTGAACTCCTTGTTTAGCCCATATATAGTCAAGGTCAGCTCTACCTTAGCTACAACACATTTATGTTCTCATCCCCTTATAAATTATTTATTAAAAGACATTGCCCTTCTTAAGAATTTTCTATATAACTCTTTGCTACTTCATCACCTATATAACATACTTCAAACATTGTAAGAAAAATGAGTTTAAAGTATATAAAGGAAATCTGAGGCAGCAGTTCTTTTTTTTTTTTCATGAAGTTTCAGGCATTTTTGTCTGTTTATAGTGTGTAGGCTGAAGAAGCATTGGGTTCCTAAGTACTCAGAACAGCATAAATGAAGGGAATTATTCAGGCAATTATTGAAAAAAAGATTAGTGGTAAAATTAGTGAAACTGTGTGCCTCTGTACTTGCTGATTTCTCTGTACTCTCAACATCCTGAATGACAAAGATATGCCCACTCTCTGTGCTAAGTCTCATAGAGCCATTGAGTAACCCAGAGCTCTTCTCGTAGAACTGACAGAGTGAAAGAACCATTACTGAAGTAATAAAATATGATGGCTTCATGGGTTTTCTCCTCTGAACACAAAAAAAAATATCTGTATAAAAAACCCAGTACATATATCTCTGGTTTAACACTGTCAGCAGTTTCACATAAATAGTTTTTTTTAATATACATTCGTTCGTTTATTTATTTATTTATTTATTTATTTATTTATTTATTTATTTATTTAGAGAAAGAGAGCCAGGGAGGGACAGAGAGAGAGAGAGAGAGAAAGAGAGAGAGAAATCCCATGCAGGGATTCAGAAATCTGATGCAGGGCTAGGACTCACCACCCCTTGAGGTGAAACCAAGAGTCAGACACCTAACAGACTGAGTCACCCAGGTGCTCCTACACAAATAGTTAACAGGTTTGAAACTTTTAAAACAGAAATGCTGTTTAATAGAGCTGCCATTAAACCCAGTATCTGCCATTAAACCCAGAAATATTTTACATCATCCTGTTTTTAGATCTCTATAGAAGAACTCTAGAAGCAAAGCTATTAGTAAATGAGGTAGAAACAAATTCCTGAAAGGTCGAAAGGAAAACAAGCAACCAAACTAGGTTAAATTACATCAGAGCACAACTTGATGACTTAGTGATTAATTCAGTCAACTCTGAAAAGCAGATATTATTATAATCCTAATTTTACAAAGGAGGAAACTGAGGCAGATGGTGATCAAGTAACAAAGGCACAAAGTCTGCTTCTCACTTTCTCTCCACTGATTTCCTTGCATTTTCTCTTTGCATCTACATTATTGGCTCCATTTCAGTTTATTCGGGTACCCTCTGGCAAGCTTTTCTTTACAATTATTGGAAATGCTTTTAAAATAGCATGCATCCATCTATCTACCCATTCACTCACCCATCTAATCATTTGGTTACAATAAATAGCAAATATGAATATATGCCTTACATTTAGTATAAGTATATAATGTGGGTTACCACAACTGCAAAGACACCAAGCAGAGGGAGGGAGAATAGCCCCTCCAATTGGGAAACAATCACATGCCCACTAACAGCAGATCATAGGGCACGAGGATTCTCCAGGGAGTAAGTGTGGGTCACACAGGGGAGAGTGTAAATCTAGAGCCATTTTATGCCAGAATGAGAGCTTGGGAACTCCCAACAGTGAGAAAGATCACATGCTCTGGATATACAGAGGGCACCTGAGAACTTTATTATGAGATATCCTAGCAGGGGTCTCCATCCAATAAATTCACAAAAGCACTAAACCTGCTTACAATCCTGTATCACCAGCCAAGTCAGAACTTTTCAAAACTATTGAGTTCTTCTCATTTCCCCTATGGACCCCAGTCAAGTGAAAAGTCATCTCTGTAACTAAGGATGGCGAGTGTAGGAAGCAGGAAATCATCTCTCTTAGAAGGAAGGCAGCTGCCATCTACAGTTAAATGACCCCAACTAAAGATGGGAGTCGGCTGAATAAAATTATGTCAGTTAAGTCATGTCTTAGATTAGACCCTTTCAATTTCTATGAGAAGCTGTGTTTTAAGGGTTAAATTATGTATAGGAGTGCTATAATGCTCTACCAGTGGCATAGAAAAAGTTAGTAAATTTTTGATAGAGCAGTGAGAGACAAAATACTTTTCTATCTCCCATATTGTAGTTGTTTATCAACAAACTGCAGGTTTATTTACCTTATTTGAGTATATTCCTTATAACTGATGTTTAGATTATTTGTAACACATGCAGATTTTATAGTCTTGACATGTAATACTTTAGTTATGCTTCTCATGGTAAAATTTGAACTTTTCTAATACAACAATTTTCTTTTCTGTTTAGTTTTTTATCCCTACTGTACCCAAGTTAAAAACCGACTATTTTTCCAGAGACCTGATAAACAAATCTACTTCAAAAGATTTGGGAAACATTCTTCTTGCTCTACTTTATGCCTATGATATGAAATATTTTAAAGATTGTTTACTGTCTGTATTTTCTCTTTATGTTGAGGGTTTTCTTGTTTGTTTTGTTTAGGGGACAAGAAGAGGGATACATTACTTTTTCATCAGGCAGAAGCTTTCTGTGTGTTTAACAAGTTGACTTATAAGGACTCTGGAAGAACATTTCTTTAACTGCATTCCTCAGATCATTATCCTTGGCTTTTTTTTTTTTTTGGGGGGGTCTGTTTTATCAGCTATTTAGAGGTATAGTAAAGTCTCTCATTATAATTCTAATTTTTAATTTGCTTTTTAATTTTTCATGTTTTAGAACTATGTTTTTGGTGCACACAAATTTAGGTTTGAAAAATCCTGTAGCATATATCTGTTCTCACTATAAAATGGTCTTCTGTTTGTCTAGTAATGTTTCTTGTTTTACAGAACTCTCTGCCTGGTATTAGCATAGTTACACTAGCTCTCTTGTACTGTTTGGTGAAATTACTTTACTATCATCTTACTTTTAATATCTCTATGTTCCTTTATTTAATGTCTCCTTTATACAATATATAGTTAAAACACTTATAATGGACAATCTTAATCTCTCATCTTGAGTATTAGTTCTTTACCCTGAGTGTAATTTGATATATGTAAGTTTATGTATTTTGACTACTGAAGTCATGCTACTGTTGTTTTGCATAGTCAATATTCCTTCAATATTCTTTAAAGACTACCCAAATATTTGTCCTTTTTTTTTTTACCTTTATTCCACATTGCAATTCAGGGTTTCCCCTGGGATCATTTACATCCTGTCTAAAGATTACCTTTATTATTTAAGAACATATGTTAGTGACAAAATGTGTCCATTTTAAATTTTCAACATTTTTATTTCTCTTAACTTTTGAGGGATATATTGACAAGGTACAGCATTCTAGGATAAAAACAGTCTTTCCTGAAGTTCAAATGGACACTATTTTCTCCTGGCTTCCAGCTTCGGTTTATTGAAAAAAATAACTGTCAGTCTATTATTTTTATATACCCACCAATGCTGATTTGCAGATTTTGCCTAGCCATGATACTATAGTTCTCATCCTGAGAGACTTGGTCCACAGAGAACTTTTGGCAACGTCTATAGAGACACTTTGGTTGTCAGAGCAGGATGTAGCTACTGGCATCTAGTGGACAGAAACCAGGAATGCTGCTAAACATGCCACCACAATGTACTAGAAACACCTGCACACTAAAGATTTTCCAGCCCAAATTGGCAAAGTACAGAAGTTGAGAAGCCCTAATAAAGTAGTTACCATATATTTCAATTTCTCATATTATCTAGGTTATCTGAATCTCTGAAAACTATAAGGTATATAATATAAAGTAATTTCAGCATCTGTAAGAACAATACTTTTTATAAAAATAGAACATAGTTTTGGAATTTAAATTGGGTCATAGATGGATGGAATGTTGCATTTGTCATTGAAAATGACTACATTTTTCCCCAAAGAATTAAACCTTTATTATAGATACCAGCATCACTGTCTGAGGGGGGATATATATATGTATCACTAATTTTATGCATTTATAGAACAAATTATATCCATACATGCACATATTTTTAAAAATTTTTGCTTACATTTAAAACCACGATGGTATTTTTCTTCCAAATAAATATTTATCACTGATATATTATCTGATTTTCAGTGAACCACTTTGTTTATATCATTAATTTTACTCCAGCTGTTATACCATCTTGTACTGGGATAATCCTTTTAAGGATACTTTCAATTAAGGAAAGTGATACTCCATTATTTTGATTAATAGAAAAATGTAATCATTTTCATTTAATAGACTTGTATTATAAAAATGCAATTGTATATTTTACGTTTTCAAAAGTTATGGAAGTTTTATTTCTCTTGTTATGTAAATATAGACATAATAGAGCCCATTGTACCTCTTGGCTCAACAAACTCTAAAATATATACTATCTGTCCCTTTATTGAAAATGTTTTCTAGTTCCAGAAATAAAGATGTATAGTTAGTTTTCTAAGCCACTGAAAGTTTTCTCAGGAATTTGCATTTTGAGAAGGAAGTTTCTTCTCCAAATAGAAATAATTTGTCTATGGGATATGCATAAATATTAATCACCAGTAAAAAAAGTTTAGATTAAAATTTTTACAAAGACAAAGGATTCTAGAATAAAACTTGAAGACATCAGAGCCCAGGAAGTTTCTTCACAATGTTACTATGCCAGTTATTGAAGCAAAGAAGTTAAAGTCAGAAGTGTAAATTATGGGGGGGCATCTGGGTGACTCAGTCCCTTAAGTGTCTGACTCTTGGTTTTGGCTCAGGTCATGATCTCATGGTTTGTGGGCTCGAACCCTCCATCAGGCTCCATGCTGACGGCAAAGAGCCTGCTTGGGATTCACTCTCTCCCTCTCTCTCTGTTCACTCTCTCCCTCTCTCTCTGCCTCTTTTCTGCTTCCTCTCTCTCTCTCTCTCTCTCTCAAAACAAACAAACAAACAAACAAACAAACAAACACACAAAAAGACATGTAAATCATGTCACAGGATGCCATTTATGTAGTTACTTTTCTAAAACTGAAACTTTAAAATATAGTCACATTGGGAAATAACTATGGAAATCTTTTAGAAACCGAAGGTTCGGATCACTATTTTGGAAATATTTTCAGATACTTTGTAAATTTGTCGATCCTTCCTATGTCAAAAAATCGCTACCACTTACAAGCTCCCTACCCTGCAGATAGCTTAAAAGCAAAACAACACAAACAAAACCACTTATCTCCCTTTCACAAAAAGGCTAACCTTTAACAAATTTTTGAAATTTGAAATTTGAAATTTTCAAAATTTTCAAATTTTGAAAAAATCATGGCTATTCAAAACAGAATCAGGCTTAATAAACAGATTTTTCAAAAGAAAATTTAGAAATTCTGAATTAGTGTATCTTTTGTATAATGCATGTATATACAATTTGTTATAATTTTTAAAATGTAAAATTTTGTATTAGCTCATATTCAGACAGATGTACGTTTACTAGTTGAATTTCAACAAATGCAACAACATAATTTTAAGTCGTAGAGATTATTGAAAATGTGTATGATAATTTCATAGGGTTTGCAAGGAATCACCACTTCTTGGTTATACGTAATTGTGTACTATTTTTTTTCTCAGTGGCAACCATTAAAATCTTGTATTAATAGAGATAAACTTAGTACCAGATATTCAAAACCACCACATGAGGAGTCTCGTTAATGATAGGCATATTTAATCTTGTTTCTCTTATTTTAGTAATAGTACAAAGGTTTGTATGCATTAATAAAAACATTTAGAAATACTTATTTTTATAAAGTTTATAATTTTATCCATGTTTGAAAATGTGCACATATAAGTTCAATATCTCTGTACTGTATTGACAATATGTTTATGTCTGTACTAACATCTTTAACTTATAAAGGTGTGCTGCCAGTTCACCAAACAAACAATATATTTTTGTCAAACTGGGAAGTAAACCTCACAGATTGGCTACATAGGCCTTAGATTGTTGTACTGTAGAACAATTATATCGTCAGTATCTCTGAAGATGAAAAACAAGTAAGTGATTTTAAGTACAGCTCAATATAGAACTATATCTGTTCTATTCAGTTTTTGTATGAAAATGTCAATTCAGTATAAACGAAGACATATAAAATATGGAACTTTGCTTTCGTTTAGGAAGAGGTGAGGCAAACAGGTTAAGTCATTGTACCAACCTAATATTATTACTGACTCTTCTTTAAGATTTGAGATGAAAGCTAATATAGAATACAGTTGCTATTCATAAACCTAAGTTAATGTGCATTTGAATACTTTTGTAAAACCATGATGCTTACTTTTCCCTAGCATATTACTTTTAATAATATAAATGATTTTCTTTTTAATTGTATTTGCTGTTTGTTTTTAACCTACTGGGGAACTGATTTTTAAAAATTATTTTCCTTGTGATTTCTACCCTCACTGAAAAAACATATGCATTAATTTCAATTTCTTGAAATCAGATATAAATAAGAAAAACGACTTTATTTTTATATGAATGGCTGATGCTTACAGTAGATATGAGCCAAAACAAACATTCTAAGAGTTTTACATCTCTTTTGACATTGTGGAATATCTCAATCCTATACTGGATTTGTAATGCAATGAAGATTGAAATTCCACTTTATTTTTATGACCCATTTAGTCTAAATTGAAAATGTAGCCAACTGTCCAATTCTTTAGCCCCAAATTTATATGCTTAATACGCTCTTAGTGTGCAGCAAATTATAATGAACAAATTCCTCCAAAGTAGTAAATAGTTATGTGCTTTTGAAAACGCCAAGAAAATTTCAACTCTGACTTTTTTTAAATGTAAAGATTTTAAAGAACCTTCTGCTTTTGGGTTTTACTTTCTAAGAAAGGTGGGGAGGAGGGGCCAAGATGGCAGAACAGCACGGAAGGGTTTTTTGCATCTTGCATCCCTGAAATGTAGTCAGATCAACACTAAACCATCCTGCACACCTAGAAAACGTATTTGAGGATTAACACAACCATCTGCAGAATTCTGTGCTTCAGGTTGTACCTGAATTCTGCAGGTTGTACCACAGAATTCTGCAGGTACATGGCACGGAGAGGTGAACTGGGGATGAGAGAAGCCAGTGAGGGCAGGGAGCTGTTTTTATTTGCAGAGAAAGGGGACAGAGATGGGGGAGAGTATGGTAAAAGCACCCTTGCCAAAAAGTAGCTGGAGGTAAAGTGGAAAAGTGGGAACAGCCACAGGGACTGAATAAAAAAGGAGAGTGCTTAAATTCCATTAAGATTGTATAAACAGAGGGAGCTTAGAGCCTGAAACTCCGCAGCTTGATACCTGGCAGTGCTCTGGTGGGAAGGTCAAATGCTCAGGAACAGAGAGCGAGGTCTGAGAGGTCCAAGGGCGAAACAGGAAGAGGTAGCTCTCCTGCTGGGAGGACATTGGGTAGAGTCTGTGCAGCCTCCTCATGGGCAAACGTCCCAGTGGACCCGAGAGAACAGCCACATTCTCTGGTGCTGGAACAAGGATGTTAAGGGTGAAGCCTGGTGCCAGGTGTGTATTGTGATTTTCCATAAACCCTTACACGCTGCTGCTACAAGATCATGTGAACTTTTTCTAGGGTGGACTGGCACCCAGCCCCAGTGCCTGGGCATCAGCAGCAGCATGGTCCCACTAACATTCCTGGGGGCGGTTAGCACATGGCCATTGCTCAGTGAGACTCTCCCCCAGAAGGTCTGAGAGGGTTAAAGCCTCAGACCCTCAGAAGTGAGGGGTTGGGAAACACAGCCCCATGTGAGATAAAATTCAGGAGGCAGGCGTTGCCTGGCAGCCTGACGGCTGTGTCACAGACAGTGTAGAAGTGGGGAGTGGTCACAAGCTGGAGACAAAAGAGGGATGCTTGACTGCCAGGCATGGAGAGCACAGAGTTCCAATACTAGAGATCCGGTAGCTGGATGATGTCATCCTGCTCAAGTACATACACACCTAGACAAGCCACAGCAATCCACCTCAGTAAGCTAAGCTAGCAGCGCCATCTATTGGAGAAAGGAGTTATAATAAATCCCCCTCAAATGGGCAAACAGTGGTCTTGACAAACACAAGTTTCTCTGCCTGCTTAGTTTACGGACTATAAAGTGCTTCATTGCTTGACTTCTATGGGAAAGCAGATGTATTTCAATCATACTTCATTCTGTTAGCTGGTCCTTTTATTCAATTTTTTTTCTTTTTCCTTTCTTTTCTTATTCTTGAATACAGAAAGAGAAAAAATCTTTTTTATTTTCCATTTTTATTAAAAAGATTTTTCTTTAATTTTTTTCTACTATTTTTTTTACATTTGTACATTGTATTTTTCTTTCATCATTTCATTATATTTTATTGTATTCATTCTTAAATTTTTCAAACGTCTTCCCTTTTTCTTTTTTCATTTTGCCTGTTTTTTCTTTATTATCTTTCTTTTTTTCTCTAATCTTTCAATCTTCTTTCAACAACCAGACCAAAACATACCTAGGATCTAATATCTTTATTTGATTTCTTTGTGTGAATTTTAACTTTCTAATTTTAATTTTTTTTTTACTTTATTAATTCCCTTTCTTCCTTCAAAATGATGAAACAAAAGAATTCACCCCAAATGAAAGAACAGGAAGAAATGACAATCAGGGACTTAATAAACACAGAAACAAGCAAAGCGTCTGAACCAGAATTTAGAATCACTATAATAAGATACTAACTGGGGTTGAAAATAGACTAGAATCTCTCTCTTCAGAGATAAAAGAAGTAAAACCTAGCCAGGAGGAAATTAAAAAATGCTATAACTGAGCTGCAATCTTAATGGATGCATTCAGGATGGATGAGGCAGAGCAGTGAATCAGCGACATAATGACAAACTTATGGAGATTAATGAAGCAGAAAAAAGAGGGAGACTAAGGCAAAAGGGCAGAAATAAAAATTAGAGATGTCAGTGACTCATCAAAAAGGAATAACATCAGAATCATAAGGGTCCCAGAAGGTGAAGAGAGAGAAAAAGAGGTAGAAGGGTTATGTGAGCAAACCATAGTGGAAAACTTGCCTTAATTGGGGAAAGACACAGACTTCAAAACCAGGAAGCATGATAGACTTCCATTAGATTCACAAAAACTGACCATAAACAAGGCATCTTATAGTCAAATTCACAAAATATTCAGCAAGGAAAGAATTACAAAAGCAGCAAGGGTGAAAAAAAGTCTGTAACCTACATGGGAAGACAAATCAGGTTCTCATCAGACCTATTCACAAAACTTGGCAGGACAGAAAGGAGTGGCAGGATATATTTAATGTGCTAAATCAGAAAAATATGCAGCCAAGAATTCTTTATCCAGCAAGGCTGTCATTCAAAATAGGAGTGATAAAAAGTTTTCCAAACAAAATTAAAGGATTTTGTGACTACTAAACCAGCCATGCAAGAAATTTTAAGAGGGATTCTCTGAGGGAAGAAAAAAAGAAAACAATTTTTTAAAAAGACCAAAAGCAACAAAGACTAGAAAGGACTAGAGAATACTATCAGGAACTCCAACTCTACAGGCAACATAATAGCATTAATTCATATCGTTCAGTACTCACTCTAAATATCATTGATACAAACACTCCATTCAAAAGACATACGGTAACAGAATGGTTAAGAAAAGAAGATCCACCTATGTGCTGTTTACAAGAGGTCCATTTTAGACCGAAGGACACCTACAGATTGAAAATAAGGGGATGGAGAACCAACTATCATGCTAATGGTCACCAAAAGAAAGCCAGAGTAGTCATACTCATATCAGAAAATCTAGACTTTAAAATTAAGACTGTAACAAGAGATGAAGAAGGGCATTATATCATAATTAAGGTGTCTATCCACCAAAATACCTAATAATTGTAAACATTTATGCTCCAAACATGGACAAACTCAAATATATAAATCAATTAATCACAAACAAAAAAACCTCACTGATAGTAACACCATATCACATTTACAGCAATACCATTGATAATAATACCACTTACAGCAGTGGGCAGATCATCTAATCAGAAAATCAACAAGGAAACAATGGCTTTGAATGACACACTGGACCAGATGGACTGAATAGATATATTCAGAACATTTCATCCTCAAGCAGTGGAATACACATTCTTCTCGAGTACACATGGAACATACACCAGAATAGATCAAACACTGGGACACGAATCAGTCTTCAACAAGTACAAAAAGATCAAGATAATACCATGCATATATTCAAACCACAATGCTATGAAACTCAAAATCAACCAAAGAAAAAAATTGGAAAGATAACAAATACTTGGAGACTAAAGAACATCCTACTAAAGAATGAATGGACTAACCAAGAAGTTAAGGAGGAAATTAAAAACTATATGGAAGTCAGTGAAATGATAACGCCACTGCCCAAAAACCTCTGGGACACAGCAAATGCGGTCATAAGAGGTAAGTGTATAGAAATTCAGGCCTTCCTAAAGAAGGAAGAAAGGTCTCAGATACACAACCTAACCTTACACCTCAAAGAGCTAGAAAAAAGAACAACAAATAAAACCCCAACCACCAGAAGACAGGAAATAATAAAGATGAGAGCAGCAGTCAATGTTATCAAAACAAAAAAAAAAAAATAGAACAGATCAATAAAACCAGAAGCTAGCTCTTTGAAAGAATGAACAAAATTGATAAATTACTAGCCAGTTTGATCAAAAAGAAAAAGGAAAAGACCAAAATAAATAAAATCAAGAATGAAAAAGGAGAAATCACACCAACACTGAAAAAATACAAACGATAATAAGAGAGTATTACGAGCAATTATACTCCCAAAAAATGGGTAATCTGGAAGAAATGGACAAATTCTTAGCAGCATATAAACTACCAAAACTAAAGCAGGAAGAAACAGAAAATTTGAGCAGACCCATAACCAGTAAAGAAATAGAATTAGTAACCAAAAGCTCCCAAAAAACAACAGTCCAGGGCTGAATGGTTTTACAGGGGAATTCTACCAAAAATTTAAAGAAGAGTTAACACATATTCTCTTGAGTATGTTCCAAAAAATAGAAATGGAAGCACAGCTTCCAAACTCTTTCTATGAAGCCAGCATTATCTTGATTCCAAAACCAGACAAAGACCCACTAAAAAAGAGAAGTAGAGACCATTTTCCCTGATGAAAATGGATACAAAAATCCTCAACAAGGTACTAGCTGACCAGATTCAACATTATTTTAAAAAGTTATTCATCATGACCAAGTGGGATTTATACCTGGAATGTAGGGCTGGTTCTATGTCCACAAAACAATCAATGAGATATATCACATAATAAAAGAAAGAATAAGAACCACATGATCCTCTCAATAGATGAAGAGAAAGCATTTGACAAAATACTGCATCCTTTCTAGATAAAATCTCTCAAGAAAGTAGGCATAGAAGGATCGTACCTCAAGATCATAAAAGTCATATATGAAAGACCTAATGCTTTATCACCCCAAAGGGGAAAAACTGAGAGCTTGCTACCTAAGGCCAGGAACAAGACAGGGATGTCCATTCTTGATACAGTTATTCAACATAGTATTGGAAGCCTTATCCTTGGCAGTAAGACAACACAAAGAATAAAAGGCATCAAAATCAGCCATCAGGAAGTCAAACCTTCACTCTTTGCAGATGACATGATTCTCTATATTGAAAACCCAAAACATTTCACCAAAAAAACTGCTAGAACTGATCCATGAGTTCAGAAAGTGGCAGGATATAAAATCAATGCACAGAAATGGGTTGCGTTCCTATATACCAACAATGAAGCAACAGAAAGAGAAATCAAGGAACTGATTCCATTTACAATTGCATCAAGAACCATAAAATACTAGGAATAAATCTAACCAAAGAAGTGAAAAATCTATACACTGAAAACTATAGAAAGCTTATGAAAAAAAATTGAAGACAAAAAAGTAAAAATATTGCATCCTCCTGGATTAGAACGAGCCTTGTTAAAATGTCAATACTACCCAAAGCAATCTACATATTCCATGCAATTCCTATAAAAATAACATCAGCATTCTTCACAGAGCTAGAACAATACTAAAATTTGTATGGAACCAGAAAAGACCCCAAATGGCCAAAACAATCTTGAAAAAGAACCAAAGCTGGAGGCATCACATCCCTGGACTTCAAGACATATTACAAAGCTGAAATCATCAAGACAGTATGATACTGGGACAAAAATAAGACACTCAGATCAATGGAAGAGAAAAGATCACCCAGAAATGGACCTACAAACATATGTCCAACTAATCTTTGACAAAGCAGGAAAGAATATCCAATGGAATAAAGACAGTCTCTTCAGCAAGTGGTGCTGGGAAAACTGGAGAACGACATGCAGAAATACGAACCTGGACCACTTTCTTATACCACACGCAGAAATAAACTGAAAATGGATGGACGACCTCATTGTAAGACAGGAAGCTATCAAAATCCTAGGCAAAACCTCTTTTACCTCAGCCACAGCAACTTCTTACTCAACACATCTCCAGAGGCAAGGGACACAAAAACAAAAGTGAACTATTGGGACCTCATCAAAATTAAACGTTTCTGCACATTGAAGGAAACAATCAGCAAAACTAAAAGGCAATCAACAGACTGGGAGATGATATTTGCAAAGGACATATCAGATAAAGGGTTAGTATCCAAAATATATAAAGAACTTGTCAAACTTAACATCCAAAAAACAAACAATCCAGTGAAGAAATGGGCAAAAGACATGAATAGACACTTCTCCAAAGATGACATCCAGATGGCCAATCAACCCACATGAAAAAATGCTCACCATTACTCCTCATCAGGGAAATACAAATAAAAACCACAATGAGATTCCACCTTACCCCCATCAGAATGGCTAACATTAACAACTAGGACAACAGATTTTGGTGAGAATGCAGAGAAAGAGGATCTCTTTCGTACTGCTGGTGGGAATGCAAAATGGTGCAACCACTCTGGAAAACAATATGGAGGTTCCTCAGAAAATTAAAAATAGAAATAGCCTATGAACCAGCAATTACACTACATACAATTTATCCAAGGGATACAAGGTATGCTGTTTTGAAGGGGCACATGCACCCCAATGTTCATAGCAGCACTGTTGGCAATAGCCAAAGTATCAAAAGAGCCCAGATGTCCATCAATGGATGAATGGTAAAGAAGAAGTTGTGTATATATACAATGGAGTATTACTCACCAATCAAAAAGAATGGAATCTTGCCATTTGCAACTACCTGGATAGAACTGGAAAGGATTATGTTAAGCAAAATTAGTCAGTCAGAGAAAGACAAATATCATATGACTTCATTCATATGAAGACTTTAAGATAAAAAACAGATGAACATAAGGGAAGGGAAAGAAAAATAATATAAAAACAGGGAGGGGGAAAACATAAAAGATTCTTAAATATAGAGAACAGAGGATGCTCCACGGATGTGGAGGGTAAGAGGCATTAAGTAATCTATTCCTGAAATCATTGTTAGACCTTATGCTAACTAATTTGTATATAAATTAAATAATAAGTATATTAAAAATAAATGAATAAATAAATAAAATTTTAAGAAATGTGCATCCACATATATAGTAGGATGAAATCCTTTTCCCTGGAGTTTATCAATACTTTGATTTAGGATATGATAGATACAAAGTACAAATTTAAAAATTGTTGAAATATTCCTTGTGTTCTTGGGGGTATTGGTATACAGTAAATACCTATTGCTTTGTTTCAGTATTTTGATTTAATGAACATTCCAAAACAGAGAAGTAGATCAAGATCTCATGTTAAGGTAAAGGTTGATAACTAAGAATCACTGCCCAAAAACGTAATAAGCATTAGGAGATTCAAACTTGGCAACCAAGAGGATAGGTGGGTGCAGATTCTTGGAGTAGTTGTGTAGAGTCAAGATACATGGAAGATGGGGTTCCTGGGTGGCTCAGTCAGTGTTCGTTGAGTGTCCTACTCATGATTTCAGCTCAGGTCATGATCCCAGAGTGATGTAATCAAGCCCTGCATGGGGCTCTGTGCAGAGCATGGAGACTGATTGGGATTTTTTTTTCTCTCTCTCTCAACTCTCTCTCTCTGTCTCTCTCTCTCTCTGTATCTCTTCCTTTCCCCTCTTTCTTATTTTTTTTTTTTGAGAGAGATCACACGAGCACCACTCACCTAATCTCTCTCAAAGAAATAAAAAATTTAAAAAAAGATATATGGAAGAAAAACCTTTAAGAACATTATATCATAAAGCTGTTACCTCCTCTGTGTTCTGTTGTAGTTTTCTTCCATTATGACCCAATTCCTTCAATAAAAATCTGATCTATAGAATATTCATGTTATCAGCGGTATAATGAGAAATAGTAAGAGTTGGAACATAGAAGAACATTAAGGCTGTATGAGTGATAACAAAAAATTATATTTAAAAATAAGTGAAACTTTTCAATACAAACAATACCCATGTTATCATTTCCTATTTCTTATTTTTTCTTCAACTGGGTTAAAACTAAAACTATATTTATAGTTTATTTACACTATATTTTACTACCTTACCTAAAAATTCATAAGCTGTGTGTATGTGTGTTTTCTCTGAAGTTTTTTTTTTTTTCCCCTCCCAAAAGAACTTGTTTTATATTCTTATTTTAAGCTGTCTGGGACTGCATAATTTTCAGAATTGATTAGATAAGAAAAAAATATATTTAAAATTATAGAAGTTTAGGATCTATTGATGTAATCCAGATAGAGGTAAGGAAGCTACTAAAGGAAGATGGGTAAAATGTATGAAGTAGAATGACATTAATGTGGTATAAAGAAGCAAAAGTGGAGACATGTTTATAAATAAAAGGAATAAAGAAATGACTATATTTGAAGATATATTCTGCAGTGATACAGTAGAATTTTCCCGGGTAAATTTTGCAACAATATTCAACCTAACACTATACAAAAGGAATTATACTAATGTGAGGATTTATCCCAGTTATGCAAGTCTGGTTCAACATTTGAAAATAAAAAAAATGCAATCCATCATATCAACAGATTCAGGAAAAATTACATAATACTGCTATCAAAAAGTACATAAAAATATTTGACAAAATCCAATATTAATTCATGTGAAAAAAAAATAGAAACAAAGAAATGTAAACTAGGAATGGAGAACCAAAGAACTACTTCAACTTGAGTATAAAAACCTACAGCTAAGGTCATACTTAATGATAAGCAATTTGAAGCTTCCCTAGTAAGATTAGGTAGAAGACAAAGATGTCTACTCTCACTCCTCCTTTTCAACATCATATTTTTAAAAAATTTTTTAATTTTTTTAAATTTACTTTTAGGAGAGAGAGAGAGAGACAGCGTGAGCAGGGGAGGGTCAGAGAGAGAGGGAGTCACAGACCGAAACAGGCTCCAGGCTCTGAGCTGGCAGTCAGCACAGCGCCCGACGCGGGGCCCGAACCCACGAACCGCGAGATCATGACCTAAGTGAAAGCCGGACGCTTAACCGACTAAACCACCCAGGCGCCCCTCAATATTATATTTGAAGTCATAGCTAATGCCCTAAGAAATAAAAGATATACAGACTGCAAAGAAAAAATAAAACTGACTTTGTTTGGATATGGTGTGATTGTCTAAGTAGAAAGTATAAAGAATCATGTGGGGGGAAAAAAGTCCAGGAACTCATGAGTGATTATGACAAGTTTGTAAGATACAAGGTGAACACATAAAGGCAATCACTTTCTTATATCAGAAAACATAGTCTCATTTATATTAGCACCCAAAAAGTTTAATATAAATCTGACAAAGTATGTACAAAACTATTTTAGAAAAACTAAAAAATTCTGATAAAAATAGTCAATGCAAAAGTAAGTAAATGGAGAGTTATTACATGTTCATGGACAGGAAGAGTCAATATTGTCAAGATATCAGTTTTTTTCCAAATTGGTGTATAGATTCAATGCAATGCTAAACAAAATTCAAGCAAGTTATTTTGTGGATATCAATAAGTTGATTTTAAAGTTTATATGAAGAATGAAAAGACTAAGAATTGTCAACACCAGGGGTACCTGGGTGGCTCATTCTTTGAAGTTTTTGATTTCAAGTTTTTGAACTCAAGTTCATTCTTTGAAGTTGAGTGTCCAACTTCAGCTCAAGTCATGATCTCATGATTTGTAGGTTCAAGCCCCATATCAGGCTCTGTGCTTTCATTTCAGAGCCTGGAGCCTGCTTTGAATTCTGTGTCTCCATCTCTCCATGTTCCTCCCTGGCTCATAGTCTGTCTGTCTCTCCCTCAAAAAGAAATAAACATTAAAAAAAAAGAATTGACAACACAATATTGAAGAAGAGTGAAGTTAAAAGACTAACACTACTTGACTTGAAGACTTACTATAAAGGTACAGTGATCAAGAAAGTGGTTTTAGTGAAATAAGAGACATACAGAACAATGAAACAGAGTAGCCTCCAGAACTGAATCCACACAAATATATCAATGAATTTTTGACAAAGAGGTCTTAAGGCATAAAAGAAGCAAAGACCATCTTTTCAACAAACAGTGTCAAAAAGCTAGATATCCACTTGCAAATGATAATATCCACCTGCAAAAACATAATATATTTTATAATAATATATTGAAATAAAACTAAGATTATATTATATATAATACATAAAACTCTTAGAATGTATGAAATGTTCTAGATGACTTTGGATATGACAATGACTTATACATAATACCAAGGCATGATCCATAAAAAAACAAAAGAGTTGATAAGCTTGAGTTCATTAAAATTGAAAACTTCTGATCTATGAAATACACTTGAAGAGAATAAAAACACTAGTAACAGACTTCAATAAAAATATTTGCAAAAGACTTATCTGATAAAATACTGTTATCCAATTATACAAGAAACAGGCATAGCTCAACAACAAGAAAACCACCAACCTGATTGAAAAGTAGGTAAAGGACCTGAACATACCTCACTAAAGAAGACAGAAGATGGCACATAAGCACATGGAATGATGCTCAACATTACATATCATATTTCAACACAATATTGAGATACTATTACTCACCTATTGGAATGGCCAAAAGCTGTAACATTGATAACATGAAAGGCTGACAAGAGTAAGAAGCAACAGAAACTCTTAGACATTGCTGATAGAAATGGAAAATAGTACAGACACTTATGGTTTAGCAGTTTCTGAGAAAACTAAACATATGCTTACCATATGATTCAGAAATTTCACACCTTAGTCTTTACTCAAAGAAGTTGAAAAATTATGTCCACACAAAAGCCTGCACATGAGTGTTTATGGCAGCTTTATTCATAGTTGCCAAATCTTGGAAGAAACAAAGATGTTCTTCAGTAGGTACATGGATAAATAAACTTTGCTGCATTCAGACAATGGGATGATATTCATCACTAAAGAGAAATGGACTGTAAACCCATGAAAAGACATGGAGAAACCTTAAATCCTTAAATAGGATTCCATATATAAAACATTCTGGAGAAAGTACAACTATGGACAGTTAGAGGATTAGTGGTTGTCAGGGCATAGCAGGAAGATAAGAATGAATGCGTGGAATACAGTCATATCTAGGGTAGTGAAAATATTCTGTATGTACTATAGTAGTAGATAACATGTCAAAACATGATACATTTGTCAGAAAGATAAGAATGAATGCATGGAATACAGTCATATCTACGGTAGTGAAAATATTCTGTATGTACTATAGTAGTAGATAACATGTCAAAACATGATACATTTGTCAAAACCAGAAAGTGTACACCAGAGTGAATCCGAATGTAAACTATGGACTTCTGTTGATAATGATGTGGCAATTCCAGTTCACTGATTATAACAGATTTACCATTCTGGATACAGGGAAAAGGAAATGTTTCTACTTCCACTTAGTTTTGCTGTAAAACTAAAACTTTTCTTAAAGTCATTTTAAAGAAAAACAACAAACTGATGGCATGCCAGATTTGGCAGGAGGCAATAGTTTCTTGACTCCTGATCTAGAAGAAGTCATTTGTTGAAAGAATAAATGAAAGGACAGAAAAGTGTATTCTACTTATGGTTGCTGCATAATTATTCAGCCCTGCCAAAATTACAGTATTGGGCTTTTTTAAAGTTTATTTTTATTTATTTTGAGAGACATAGAGAGTGGGCAGGAGAGGGGCAGAGAATGAGTGAGAGAAAGAATCCCAAGCAGACTCTGCACTACCAGTTAATACAAAAATAAAACAAAAAAAGGGAAAATGATGGTTTTAGCATGTAAAAATATTATTCACAGAAGTAGCAGAAAAAAGACGAGAAAGAAAACATTTTTGTAGGGGATGCAAATGCCTTTGATCAAGTTCTATCATTCATTGTTGAATAAAAAATAAAAAGTAAACTTAGCAAGGCAAGAAAAGATAAACCTCTATTGGCTGAAAATATCTTCAAGAAGATCTAGAGCTACCAGTATCATTAATGCTAATTAATGGGGAATTGTTGAAATTCTTCACTTATAATGAAAACAAATACAAGAATGACCATTTTCAGCTCTATCTGCACTCAATGTCCTAGGCTTTGAAATAAGATATAATGGACAAAGAAATTTATAAAAATTTAAATGTATAAAAGTCATGATTAATAGAAGACCTAGTTACTTTCATTGAAACTCCAAAAGAATTTCAGTTGATTAGAATAAGTGAATTTCACAAGGTTGTTTCATATAAAGTCAATATAAAAAATAAGTTGTATTGCTACTTACCAAAAACATACAACTAGGAAATGAAGTTAATTGCTCCAAAACTCAAATATGTGAGAATAAATTTGGCAAAATATTTGTAAGATCTCTACACTAAAAACTACAAAACACTAGTGAGAGAAATTAAACAAGACTGTTTGAATTAATATGCTATCATGGATTGAAATGCTTATTAGCTGACATGTCAGTGATTCCCAAAATGATCTGTTGATGTAATGCAACTTGAATTAAAAATGGGGAATTACTTGGGGAATGTTAATTCTAAAATTTATAAGAAAATATGAAATACTAAAAATAACCAAAGCAGGTTTATACCAAAAATCAAAACAAAACATTTTATTACCTATGCTATTACTAACGGAGTATTACTAATGGAGCAGTGAGGTATTGGCCCAATGGTTTACAAGTAAGGTACTCAGAAAGGTGCTCAGAAAAATATTTATATGTCCTGATCTTTATGATTCCTCAGTACACTAGATAAACACTTTTTTTTTTTAAAGATAGTGGTAAGTCAATTTAGTATCTCTATGAGGGGGAAAAAAGAGTTTTTACTGGTCATCAATAACTCACACACTGATGCACACATATACACAATAAAGTATGGATGGATTGTAGTTTGTCTAAAGTAAAAGAGTAAAGTAGGGGCGCCTGGGTGGCTTAGTCGGTTAGGCATCCGACTTTCGCTTAGGTCATGATCTCGCGGTTTGTGGGTTTGAGCCCCGCGTCGGGCTCTGTGCTGACTGCCAGCTCAGAGCCTGGAGCCTGTTTCAGAGTCTGTGACTTCCTCTCTCTCTGACCCTCCCCTGCTCACACTGTCTCTCTCTCTCTCCTAGAAATAAATAAAAAACATTAAAAAAAAAAGGGTAAAGTAATGCAAATTTCAACAAAAATTAGGAGAAATATCTCTGTGACTTAATGAAGGAAGCAAGAGATTTCTTAAATGACACATAACAAAGCACAATTGTAAAACTGTGATATATTGAACTGTATTAACAGTAAGAAAGTGCTTTTCAAAAGACAGAATTAGAAAACATAAGCCATACTAGAATATACATTAATATGTGTATATGATACCTGCCATTAGTTATCAAACTGTGATAGATCTGCACATGGGTCCTTTGATATAGCTGACAGTAAGTCAACAAATAAAGGCAGAAGTAATAATTTGCATAGTTTGGATCTACTTTCAGAAGTGAAGGTATTAAAATGACCATGATACATAAAAATATTCTAAATGTATTAGTCATCAAGCAAATGTAGGTTGAAAATCACCATCAAATGTTGCTACCAACTACAAGAATGTTTACAATGCGTACAATAACACGAAGCATTAGAAAGAATGTGAAACAATAGGACTTTAATTCATAGCTGATAAGGAAACTGATACTATGTACTAAAATTAAACATAGCAAATTCTATGACTCAGCCATTACCAGCATAGACATATAATCAACCAAATTTGTTCATATGTCTGTTACCCCCTCCCAAGAAAACCCCAAGAATATTTATAACAGTATTAAATAAAAGCACTCAGATGGAAACACCAGTAGTTCAATGGATCAGTAATTGTGATATATTCATAGAGATATTGAGCTTTATGTTATGCAGGATTAAGTTAGTGCCACATACCACAACATAGATGAATTCATGAATATTGAGTGGAGTCAAATGAGAATGTGTACATGCACACACAATCATGTTTACAGATAATCTTACATAATCATGTATATACTTAGGAGCTTAGGTGAATGTATGATTTTACTTCTGTAAACCTCAAAAATACGAAGCTAATCTATGATCTAAATCTCAGGGAAGCAGTTTCTACATAAAGAATATTGTTTTGATAAGGAGGGAGGTGATTAAGGGGGAACTGCAGTTCTGGCAACATTGGCTTTCTAGATATGTGTGCCTGAAACAAAGACATATTCATTTTCTGAAAAATCTTTTGAAATAAAGACATGATTTGTTAACTTTTACAAATGTTTGCTTATATTTACTGTAAGTTTTACTTAAAGAAAATATAAAGTGATTTTCTTTTCCAAATTTTTTTGCACCATACTCTATGGAAGTACACCTTAAATATAGCAAGCAAAATACATTATCATTTGAACCATATTGAATAAATATTTCATGAGGAAAGGAATGGCTTGGGTAAATATATTCAAGAGACACATGAACTATGTTATAACTTATAAATACCATAACCAAAAATGCATCTGAACAAAATGCCTGACGTTAGCATGAATAAAGTTCATTATGTAAGTCAAATGAAAATACCTGTGAGGTTACAGAAATTTAACTGTAAGTACCTACAAAAGAATCCTAATTATGTCTGGGGAAGATGGGAGAGTAGGAGGAGCCTAAATTTACCCCACAGATACAACTATATAACATCACATCAGTGCAAACAACCTAGAAAATGACCCAAAAATTGGGCAAATAAACTCTCCAACTAAATGTAGAGAAGAGGCCACATTGAACAGGGTAAGAAGGGCCAGGATGTGTGACCCAGTGGGTCGAGAGAGGGAGGGAGCCTCTGGAGCAGAAGGGGGATGGGAGCCTAAAGGGAAAGAGGGATCCCTATAGAATTTGGCTTTGAACATCCCAGGGGCCAAATTTTGTGAATGCTTACAACCAGAGGGACTTAAAGCTTGGAACTTTAAAAATCACTGGGTTTGCCTCTGGCATAGGAATCTGAGACCCTGGCCTTAAAGAAACAACTCAGCAAGCAGCCCAAGGAGATACACCTTGAAAGCAGCAGTTTACAAAAGTGCCTGGGACTTAAGGGGAGGAGAGTTAATTACTAATGTTATTTCACAGAGGGGCTTTTCCAGGAACAAAGCTGCCAGATGCCATTTCCCTCCCCAGCTCCTCATCATAAACACACACCCATCCATCCATGGGAACCAGTCCCACACCAGCACTCACTATCTAACTTGCTTACAGAAGACCCTTACAAATCTTACTATCAGAGCCTCTCCTAACCTCCCACGGAGGACACAAGTTAAACCTGCACCCTCCCACATCCATGTGTGGTTTGCAAATCATCCCCAGCTGGCCCCAGTCTCCTAAGCAGCTGCCCATTCTCTGTGGAGGATGACCAGTACACACACCAGTACTTGCTGACACAGTACCCCACACCCAAAGCTTCAGTCTCTGCTGCAGCTGTGTATCCCCTGTGGAAGAGAACCAATGTACCTAATTAAAAGTGCACAATATACAAAAATAAATCAGAATGGATTAAATACCCAAATATGAGATCGGAAATACTAAAAATCCTAGAAGAAAACACAGTCAGTAACTATTTGTCATCAGCCCTAGAAATTTCATGAGATATAATGAGATACAAGGTATGTCTCCTGAGGCAAGGGAAACAAAAGCAAAAATAAACTATTAGAACTGCATCAAAACAAAAAGCTCTTCACAGTGAAGGAAACAATCAACAAAATTAAAAGCAACCTATGAATTGGGAGAAGATATTTACAAATGACATATCAGATAAAGGGGTAGTATCCAAAACACATAAAGAACTTATAAAACTCAACACCCCAAAACCAAATAATCTAAATATGAGCAAAGCCATGAATAGACATTTCCTTAAAGAAGACAGACAGACGGCCAACAGGCACATGTCAAGATGCTCAACATCACTCCTCATCAGAGAAATCCAAACCAAAATTATGAGGAGGGATAACCTCCCACCTGTCAGAATGGCTAAAATTAAAAAAAATAAAACAAGTGTTGCAGTGGATATGCAGGAAAAGGAACACTTTTGTACTATTGGTGAGAATGCCTAGTGGTACAGCCATTCTGGAAAATAATATGGAGGTTCCTCAAAAAGTTAAAAATAGAACCACCTTATGATCCAGTAATCACACCAGTGAGTATTTACCCCTAAAATACAGAAACACTAATTCAAAAGGATACAGGAACCCCGATGTTTACAGCAGTATTATTTACAATGGCCAGATTATCAAAGCAGTCTAAGAGTTCATCAATAGACGAATGGATAAAGAAGGTTTGGTATGTGTACACACACACACACACACACACACACACACACTTGAATATTATTCAACCCTAAAGAATAATGAGATCTTGCCATTTTCAAGGACATAGGTGGACATACAGGGTACAATGCTAGGTGAAATGTCAGGTAAAGACAAATAGCATATAATTTCATTCATATGTGATATTTATGAAACAAAATAACAATAGCAAAGAAAAAAAAAAGAGAAACCAAGAAATGGACTCTTAACTGTAGAGAACAAACGTGGTTATCAGAGGGGAGGTGTGTAGGGGGTTGGGCAAAATAGGTGAGAGGATTAAGGAGGGCACTTGTGATGAGCTCTGGGTGAAGTATGGAACTGCTGAATCACTATTGTGCATTTAAAACTAATATAACACTGTATGTGAACTATCCTGCAATTAATAATAAACAATCTTAGGCATAAAAAATAAAATTTTATAGTACTTAAATACAAGAATACTAATTAAATGGTGAGACATTGAAGATAACCTAAATTAATGAAACATATATCTTAAAATGTATTAGCAAAATTTATTCTAAAAATGAAGTTATTATAATTAGTAAAATTGTGGCCCACATTAATAAAGATTTGTAAAGTAAACCCGCTGGATAAACTGTCCAAAGAAATGGGAAAGGGAAAATGACACTATTCCTTTTTTTTTGGTCCCTGAAAAATATTTTTAAAAATATTTTACCCTGGGGGAGTGGGGGGGATGGGCATGGAGGAGGACACTTGTGGGGATGAGCACTGAGTGTTATGTGCAAACTAATTTGACAATGAACTATTTGTAAAAGAAAAAAAAAAATATTTTACCCAGTGTCCTCAATATTAATGTTCTTGAATTCAGTGTTAGTTACAGTTAAGTAATATAACATCTGGGCGAAAATTTAAATATTAAATAATCAGGAGGGGTGCCTAGGTGGCTCAGTCGATTAAGCGTCCAGCTTCGGTTCAGGTCGTGATCTCACAGTTCGTGGGTGGGTTCGAGCCCTGCATCAGGCTCTGTGCTGACAACTCAGAGCCTAGAGCCTGCTTCAGATTCTGTATCTTCCTGTCTCTCTGCCCCTACCCCTCTCACAATCTGTCTCTCTCTGTCTCAAAAATAAATAAAAACATTTAAAAAAACTTAAGCGAGAGACATGATGTCTGAATTATATGGAATTAAATATAAATTAATATAAAATAATTTATGTAAACTCTCTCATGATTACTATTTTTACTACCTTTACAGTAATTTATTTGTTAAATATGGTTTTACTAATTTTGCTGTAGAGTATATCTACTATATAATTATCACACTAGTCTTGTTAGATTAGGTATACTGTTGGTACAAATTTCTCCATATATAATTTTGGGATGAATTGTTAAATATAATTACATGTATATGTACATATATATATTTCTCAACATATACTACATAGTAAAATATGCCATTCTTCCCTATTCTTTGGCTCACAGGGGGTTTCCTCAAGCCTTCTATCCTTTGATCTTCCTTTTTCTCATATTATCATTCTTCTTCTAGTAATATATTGCTTCAGTAGATTTCTCTCCAATTTCTACTCAGTCACTCCACTGTCTGAAAACTTTTTATTGTCAGTCTATAAACATAAGTTTTCTGATTGCTGCATACAACATTTTCTAGTTGCAGCTCTAGTATCTCTCTTTTAAAATGAAAATATCCTTCAAGGAAATTACTTATGTTATTCTTCTATATACCCTGATAATGAGAACAATGAATAAAAAAATAGCACATTAATGAATGGATGTATATGTGTGTTGTATTACACTTACACATACATAAATACACACACACACACACACACACACAGATACACACACACACTTGAAATAAGCCAAATCTAAGTTTAACAAATTTGAATCAAAATATGCCTTGTTTTTATTTGGTTTCAATGGAATCCTATTCTCCCAAGGTGAACCGTATGTTTATAATTGTAATAACCTACTTTTGTGTAGATATTTACAGATTTTAAAAATTTTCAGTCATGGCAAAAAAAGAATGAATCCTATTAAGAAAAACTAATACTTTTTTTTTTCTAGATACAGAGACAATAGTATGCTGGATTTTCTCCTTGGAAAGTTACTACTATGGAAATATAAGGCTGCTCACAGTGATATCTGGATTGGTGCTCATTCGTCTGTGAGAGAATACATTCTGGGCTGCTTAACTAGTGCACATCCTAAATCTCCTTCTGTATCTATAGAACATGTGCCTAAAAACAGAATGGTCAATGTTAATATAAATTTACTAAAAGAAAACAGCATGACTAATGACTTCCTCAGAGGAAAAAAAATAGCAGTATACAATGCCAATTTTTAAAAACACATTCAATGTTTTACTTTCTAAATGTATTCCTCATTTTAGATGCAATGTAAAATCTTATTCAGTGTTTATTTTCTTAGCATATGTCTCAACAATTAACATGAGGCAATTAATCTTTGAAAATACCAAACAGTAAGGATAGATGTATCAGCTTCAATATTTATCTAAGCAACAATTCCTGTGGCAAGGAAAAGCAATCTTTATTTGCTTATAATACGTTGTACAATAATATAGTACATACATATGTACTATCTATAAAATACAAATCTGTACTATAAATATAAAACCTATGTTCCATGTATAGTATATACTATATTTCAAACATCTTATGTGCTACTTTAAATATTCTAAAAAGAAATGCAATCCATCATGCTTAATAAATTTTGCCTACTTTCACATTTAGTAAGTTAAATGTTTTTAGGCAATATTTTTTAATGTTTTCTATTGTAATACTGTGTTTCTTAGGTTGACTATCATTAATATGTTACATATTTATATTTTCATTTTTCCCTTTATATCGTTTCTTCTTCAATTAAAAATCCCTGAAAAAATAAGCATATGTAGCATGTGTTGTGATACATGACTTGGAGCCCAAGTAGTGGTTTGACATAAGTACCTCTCTGTAGGGTGATTTTCCCACTTCCCTCTTCCCTCTCGTCTTTATCTCCATATTTCCCCCTCAAATCTGCTCAATTCTCAGGTTTCAGCAGATGTTCACTGAAGACACATGTTTACCATATGTAAACTTATATAAACTTCTTCAAAGGCTTTGCTAGACATATGCTTTTTATAGCTCTCAGTTTTCCATAAGATAGGATCATGTTAATCATATATTTAAACTTCCTTTAAAAAAGACACAAACCATTTTTTATTAACATGATATGTTATGTGTCAATTTCATTTTTTGTTTAGGTTTACATCATGCAAGCAAAAATCTATTTTGAAGATCTGAAGTATAAAAGACCATGGTTTGTAAGCAGCTAGGAGAATTTTATGCTAATGTTTAATTTTTTTGATATATCAATATATTGGGAAAACAAGTTTGGTCTGTACACACTAAGGATTTCTGGAGACTTCATATAACTGAAAAGTGTGAGATATGAAAGTATGATTAAGCTTTGGGATTTAATCTATAACATGTTTGGAATACATTGCTTAAACTTTTTCTTTATATTTCTTTCCCCCCTCCTTTTTCTTTGCACAGATATCATCAGATACATGTTTTATCCACAGTAATCCCAAGAACCGTTCATATCCATGGAACTCCATAGAATTCATAGATTATAATCCTCTCAGAAGGACTCATCATGGTTTACTGATATATATACCTAATATTATGTATATATATATATATATTATGTAAAAGAAGAAAAGATAAATCTATACTGAAAAATTTCAAATAATGGAATACTCTATTCTCAGGAATTAGAAGCAGATCTCCTACTAACTCCCTAAATGTTAGCTGCACTTAGTGACTTTCTTCCAAAGAATGAAGTATGGAAAAATGGAAAGAAGAGTAACCCTACAGGAAAGATGCCTGATGAGCAATCCAGCCAGGTAATCTAGGTTAATGTGAACTTTAATTAAAGTTATGTTGGTAGGGGAACGTGAGTGGCTCAGTCAGTTAAGTGTCCAACTATGGCTCAGGTCAAGATCTCATGGTTTGTGAGTTTGAACCCCATGTCAGGCTTTGTGCTGACAGCCAGAACCTGGAGCCTGCTTCAGATTCTGTGTCTCCCTCTCTCTCTGCCCCTCTCCTCTCCACTCTGTCTCCCTCTCTAAAATAAATAAATATTAAAAAGAAATTAAAAAAATGTCATATTGGTAGTATTAGCTCCCTTGATATTATATGATAAAAAGGTGTTTATCTCCATAATCTTCCTATGCAAAGCTCTTACCACCTAATTATGAGAAAAATATCATACTAATTCTAACAGAGGGGCATCCTATGATATACTTAGCCAGTACTCAAAAATGGTTGAGGTCTACAGGGACAAGGAAAATCTAGCAAACTGTTACACTCAAGAGGAACCTAAGTAGACATGAGAACTTAATGTAATGTGCTATCTTGGAACAGAAATTTGAGTGAAGTCTAGACTTTAGTTGAAAATAGTGATCAACACTAGTTTATTAATTATAACAAATGTATCCTATAAGATGTTAATAGCAAGGAAACTGCATTTAGGATATAAGTGAAATCTCTAATTTTTTTTCCAAATTCTGTAAGCCTATAGCTGTTTTTAAAAACTTTATTTCTGATATACAGGGTCAGGATAAAGATGGCAGAACAACATGGAAGTTTGTTTTGCATCACGTGTCCATGAATTACAGCCAGATCAACCATCCTGCACATCAAGAAAACTGATTTGAGAATTAATGCAACAATCTGCACAAGCTGAACCACAGAATTCTGCATGTACATGACAAAGGGAGAGAGAAGCCGCTGAAGGCAGGGAGCTGTTTTTGCTTGGGAGAGAAGATGGGCATGGGGGAAGAGTATGGGAAAAGCATCCCCCCAAAGCAGCTGGAGTGAAAGTGTAAGAGTGGAAACAGCCACAGGGACTGAGCAAAAAAGGTAGAAAGGACAAAGGAGAGGGTTTAAATTACATTAAGTCTCTATAAACAGGGAGAGTGCAGAGTTTGAAACTCTGTAGTTTGATATCTGGTGGTGCTCTGGTGTAAAGGGTGAATTCCAAGGAGAAGAATAAAGTCCGGGGGGTCTTTGGGCCATATGAGGAGAGGTGGTTCCCCTGCTAGGAGAACATTTGACAGAAGCTCTGCAGCAAACCCACAGGCAAAGATCCCAGCAGACCCAGAGAACAACCACATTCACTGGTGCTGGAACAAGGTAGTTAAGGGTGAAGCCTGATGCTAGATGTGTATTGTGATATTCCATAATCCCTAAAACACTGCTGCTATACGATCACATGAACTTTTTCTAGGCCAGGCTGGCATCTAGCCGTAGACTCTGGGCATCGGCAGCACACAGTCCTGGGAACGTTCCACAGGGTGGGCAGGCACCTGGCCATTGCTTGGTGAGGCCCTCCCACAGAGGGCTAGAATGAGTCAAAGCCACAGTTCCTCAGAAGTGAGGGGTCAGGAAACACGGCCGCATCTGAGATAAAACTCAGGAGGGAGGTGCTGCATGGCAACCTGATGGTTTGGTCATGGATAGTGTAAAAGCAGAGAGTGCACAGAAGCCAGAAGCAAAGGACGGGTGTGCGATTACTGATCAGGGAGAAGAGTTCCGTCACTAGACTGGGCAGCTGGGTGATGCCATTTTCAGCCCTCTTGCACATATGCATATACACCTACAAGCACCACAACAATCTACCCCAGTAAGCTAAGTAGCGCCATCTAGTGGAAAATGGAGCCCTTACACTAAGCTCTGCCCAACTGGGCCAACCTTGCTCTCCAGGAACACCACAAGTCTTTCCACCTGCTTAGTTTACAGATTGTACTGTGCTTCATAGTTTGACTTCCAGGGAAAATGATGTAATTTCAATTGTCTTACATTCTGTTCGCTGGTAGATATATTCAATTATCTTTATTTTTTCCCTTAGTTTCTTTTCTCTTTCTTGAATACAGAAAGAGGAAAATTTTATCTTTATTTTCAATTTTTATTGAAAGTATTTTTCCTTAATATTTTCCACTATTTTAAAAATTTTTTTTGTAAATTTTTAAATTCTATTTTACTTCCATCATTTCATTTTATTCTATATCATTGTTTTCACTTTTTAAATTTTTCACACATTTTCCTTTTTTTTTCATTTTTCTCTTTTTCTTTTTCCTCTAATCTATCAAGCTCCTTTCAACACCCAGCCCAAGACACACCTATGATCTAGCATCATTTACTTGATTTTGTGTGTGTGTGTGTGTTGTTTTTAATTTTTTAATTTTATTTTTTTACTTAATGATGAAACAAAGGAGTTCAACCCAAAAGAAGGAATAGGAAGAAATCATAGCCAGGGACTCAGTACACAAAGATACAAGCAAGATGTTTGAATCAGAATTTAGAATCACAATAATAAGAATACTAGTTGGGGTAAAAAGTAGATTAGAATCTCTTTCTACAGAGATAAAAGAACTAAAATTTATTCATGAGGCACCTGGGTGGGCTCAGTCAGTTAGGCATCTGCCTTCAACACAGGTCATGGTCTGATGGTTCATGAGTTGGAGCCTCTTATTGGGCTCTACACTGACAGCTCAGAGCCTGGAGACTGCTGAGATTCTGTGTCTTCATCTCTCTCGGAATCTCCTCCACTCACTCGTGTGTTCTCTTTCTCTCCCTCCCCGCCCCCCTCTTTCTCCTCTCAAAAATAAATAAACATTAAAAAATTTTTTAAAAAGAAGTAAAAGCTAGTCAGGATGAAATAAAAAATGCTCTAACTGAGCTACAATCTCAAAGGATGCCATGGCAGCAAGAATGGAGGCAGAGCAGCTAATCAGTGATATAGAGGACAAACATATGGAGAATTATTAAGCAGAAAAAAAGAGGGAGACTAAGGGAAAATAGTACGATTTAAGAGTTAGAGAAATCAGTGACTCATTACAAAGGAACAATATCAAATTACAGGAATCCCAGAAGATGAAGAGACAGAGAAAAAAGGGGTAGAAGGGTAATGTGAGCCAATCATAGCAGAAAACTCCTAACCTGGGGAAAGACACAGACATCAAAATCCAGGAAGGACAGAGGACTCTCCTTAAGATTAAACAAAAACCGACCAAAACAAGGCATATCATAGTCAAATTTACAAAATCCTCAAGCAAGGAAAGAATCATTAAATCAGTAAGGGGAAAAAAATGTCCTTAGCCTACAAGGAAAGACAGATCAGGTTTGCAATAGACTTATCTGCAGAAACTTGGCAGGCCAGAAAAGAGTGGCAAGATATATTCAATGAGCTGAATCAGGAAAATATGTATCCAAGGATGCATCCAGCAAGGATGTCACTCAAAATAGAAGGAGAGATTAAAAGTTTACCAAACAAAAATTAAAGGAATTCCTAGCCAAGAAATCAGCCCTGCAAGAAATTTTAAGGGGGACTCTCTAATGGGAAAAAAGACAAAACAAACGAACGAACAAAGACCAAAAGCAACCAAGACTAGAAAGGTCCAGAGAACACCACCAGAAACTCCAACTTTACAAGAAATGTAATGACAATAAATTCAGATAATTCAATACTCACTATACATGTCAATGGACTAAATGCTCCAATCAAAAGACATAGGGTAATAGAATGGATAAGAAAACAAGATTCATCTATATGCTGTTTACAGAGACCCACTTTAGACCTAAAGACACCTTCAAATTGAAAGTAAGGGAATGGAAAACCATCTATCATGCTAATGGGCAACAAAAGAACACCAGAGTAGCTATACGTATCTATACCAGACAATCTAGACTTCAAAATAAAGACTGTAACAAGAGATGAAGAAGGCATTATATCATAATTAAGGTGTCTATCCACCAAAAAGACCTAATAGTTGTAAACATTTATGCTCCAAATGTGATAGCACCCAAATATATAAATCAATTAATCAGAAACATAAACTCATTGATAATAATTCCATAATAGTAGGGGACTCCAACACCCCACTTACAGCAAACAGAACAGCTAAACAGAAAATCAACAAGGAAATAGTGGGTTGGAATGACACACTGAACTGGATGGACTTAACAGATATATTCAAATATTTTCATCCTAAAGCAGTAATATACATTCTTCTCCAGTGCACATGGAATGTTCTCCAGAATAGATCACATACTGGGACACAAATTAGCCCTCAACAAGTACAATAAGATCGAGATCATACTGTGCATATGTGCAGAACACAATGTAATGAACACTGAAATCAACCACAGAAAAATTTGGAAAGATAACAAATAGTTGGGAACTAAAGAACATCCTATGAAAAAATGAATGGGCTAACCAGGAAGTTAAGGAGGAAATTAAAAAGTACATGGAAGCTAATGGAAATGGTGCCACCATAGCCCAAACCCCTGGGACACAGCAAAGGTAGTCATAAGAGGGAAGTATATAGCAACCCAGGCCTTCCTAAAGAAGGAAGAAAAGTCTCAGGTACACAACCTAGCCTTAAACTTTAAAGGACTGGTAAAAGAACAGCAAATAAAACCCCAAACTAGCAGAAGACAGTAAAAAATAAAGATTAGAGCAGAAATTTATGCTATCGAAACCAAAAAACAAAAACAAAACAAAACAAAATCAAAAACAAAATAAAAAAAACAAGCAAACAAACAGAAAACAGTAGAACAGATCAATGAACCAGAATCTGGTTCTTGGAATGAATTAACAAAATTGATAAACTACTAGCCAGTTTGATCAAAAAGAAAAAGGAGAGGACCCCCCAAAATAAAATCAAGAATGAAAAAGGAGAAATCACACCAACACTGAAAAAATACAAACAATAATAAGAGAGTATTATGAGCAATTATACTCCCAAAAAATGGGTAATCTGGAAGAAATGAACAAATTCTTAGCAGCATATACACTACCAAAACTAAAGCAGGAAGAAACAGAATATTTGAGCCGACCCATAACCAGTAAAGAAATAGAATCAGTAATCAAAAGCTCCCAAAAAACAACAGTCCAGGGCCGGATGGCTTTCCAGGGAAATTCTACCAAACATTTAAAGAAGAGTTAACACATACTCTCTTGAATATGTTCCAAAAAATAGAAATGGAAGCAAAGCTTCCAAACGCTTTCTATGAAGCCAGCATTACCTTGATTCCAAAACCAGACAAAGATCCACTAAAAAAGAGAAGTAGAGACCATTTTCCCTGATGAACATGGATACAAAAATCCTCAACAAGATACTAGCCAACAGATTCAACAATACATTAAAAAATTATTCACCATGACCAAGTGGGATTTATACCCAAGATGCAGGGCTGGTTCAATATCCACAAAACAATCAATGTGATACATCACATCAATAAAAGAAAGGATAAGAACCACATGATCCTCTCAATAGATGCAGAGAAAGCATTTGACAACAGCATCCTTTCTAGATAAAAATCCTCAAGAAAGTAAGGATAGAAGGATCATACCTCAAGATCATAAAAGCCATATATGAAAGACTCACTGCTAATATCACCTCAATGGGGAAAACCTAAGAGCTTGCCCTATATAATCAGGAACAAGACAGGGATGTCCACTTTTGATACAGTTATTCAACATAATACTGCAAGTCTTATCCTCAGCAGTCAGACGACACCAAGGAATAAAAGGCATCCAAATCGGCTAGGAGGAGGTCAACCTTTCAGTCTTCACAGAGGAAATGATACTTTATTTGGAAAACCCAAAAGATTCCACAAAAAAATTGCTAGAACTCATCCATGAATTCAGCCAAGCAGCAAGATATAAAATAAGTACACAGAAATCGGTTGCATTCCTATATATCAACAATGAAGCAACAGAAAGAGAAATCAAGGACTTGATTCCATTTACAATTGCATCAAGAACCATAAAATACTAGGAATGAATCTAACCAAAGAAGTGAAAAATCTATACACTGAAAACTATGCAAACCTTATGAAAGAAATTAAAGAAGACACAAAAATGGAAAAATATTCCATACACTGGATAGGAAGAACTAATATTGTTAAAATGTTAATACTACCCAGAGCAATCTATGTATTCCATGCAATCCCTATAAAAATAACACCAGCATTCTTCACAGAGCTGGAACAAACAATCCTAAAATTTATATGGAACCAGAAAAGACCCCACCTAGCCAAAGCAGTCTTGAAAAACAAAACCAAATCTGGAGGCATCACAATTCTGGACTTCAAGCTGTATTACAAAGCTGTAATCATCAAGACGGTATTTTACTGGTGCAAAAAGAGACACTCAGATCAATGGAACAGAATAGAGAACCCAGAAATGGACCCACAAATGTACAGCCAACTAATCTTTGACAAAGCAGGAAAGACTATCCAATGGAATAAAGACAGTCTCTTCAGCAAGTGGTGCTGGGAAAACTGGAAAGTGACATGCAGAAAAATGAACTTGGAGCACATTCTTACACAATACACAGAAAAAAACTCAAAATGGATGAACGACCGCAATATAAGACAGGAATCCATCAAAATCCTGGAGGAAAATGCAGGCAAAACCTCCTTGACCTTGGCCACAGCAACTTCTCATTCAACACATCTCTGGAGGCAAGGGAAACAAAAGCAAAAATGAACTTTTGGGACCTTATCAAAATTAAAAGGTTAAAAATCAACAAAACTAAAAGGGAACAGGCAGAATGGGAGAAGGTATTTGCAAATGACATATCAGATTAAGGGTTAGTATTCAAAAGCTATAAAGAACTTATTAAACTCAACACCCAAAGTAAGCCAAGGAAGAAATGGGCAAGTCATGAATAGACACTTCTCTAAAGAAGACATCCAGATGGTCAACTGACACATTAATAAAATGCTCATCACTCATCATCAGGGAAATACAAATCAAAACCACAATGAGACACCACCTCACACCTGTCAGAATGGCTAACATTAACAACTCAGGCAATGACAGATATTGATGAGGACATGGAGAAAGAGGGTCTCTTTTGCACCACTGGTGGGAATGCAAACTAGTACAGCCACTCTGGAAAACAGTACGTAGGTTCCTCAAAAAATTAATAATAGAACTACCCTATGACCCAGCAACTGCACTACATACAGTTTATCCAAGAGATACAAGTATCGTGTTTTGAAGGGGCACATGGACCCCAATGTTTACAGCAGCACTATCAATAATAGCCAAAGTATGGAAAGAGCCTAAATGTCCATAGATGAATGAATAGATAAAGAAGATGTGGTGTACACACACACACACACACACACACACACATACATCACACATATATACACACATATATATATATACACACATATGCACATATACATCACACATATATACATATATATATATATATACACACACACACACATATATACACATACACACACAATGGAGTATAAGAACTTTAAGTAAAAAGCAGATAAACATAAGGGAAGGGAAGTAAAAGTAATATAAAAACTGGGAGGGGGATAATACATAAGAGACTCTTAAATATGAACAACAAACAGAGGGCTACTGAAGGGGTTGTGGGAGGGGCGTTGGGCTAAATGGGTAAGGGATCTACTCCCAAAATAATTGTTACACTATATGCTAACTAACTTGGATGTAAATTTAAAAAATAAATTAAATTTAAAAAGTCTGTTTTTACAGAAAAAAATGGAGGTAATTTGGTGGTTCTCAGACCTCAACAACTTTCTCAGGCAAGAGTGGAACATCAGTTGATAAAACAAATGCATACAATGAAGAACATAGGATGATACTGTGAATTAGAAGATGAAAGATCCCATTCATAATAAGCCAAGTTTTTGAGTTTGTCTATGGTAGTTTAAGTGACAAAATATCTTTTATTCTAACGAAATCATTTTCTTTTGGATAAGGAAAAGGAAAATGGCTCAACCATGCTTTAATATAGCTAGCCTATCTGAAGTATAATATATATGCATATTTTTAGTGAATTAATGGAACTCTAAAATATTTAGCAGCTAGTGTGCTCTACAATGTACTCTATTGAATCACTGAGACAACATGATCCACAGACAGATGTTAATATGATAAATTGCAGGTAGCCAACTTTGGAGAAAACCTACCACCATTGTTTGCCTACTGTAACTTATATATAACCCATGCACAAAGTATACCTACTTTCTCTTAAGACCCTCAAAGTATCATTTAATCATGATATCAGGATCTCATCATCTAAATTAGATATTGGTATATATAAGTTTCCTAGGAACTATTCTTCTTGATCTGGAGACATATCAATTAAGGCTAAGTTAAATGCTTTCCTTCTACCTACCCTATATACAGTGATAAACTGATAACATGGATGTTACATCAGAACATTTTACAGAACAATCTCATTTTAAAGAGAAAAGAAAGAGAAGCTCATAGGATCATTAGTTGATGCAGTTCTGAAATGTAGCCCGGCTCATGTTGCCAGTTCCACAACTCTGGGAACAAAGAATGATCCTTTAGTAGGGCTGTATTTTGACCTCTGGTACTGAGAATTTAATGCAGTTTTAACAAAGGCTCTTGGTTTTTCCCATGTTATTTTGACTTAGACCTTTTGTATCACCCTTCTTTTCTGTTAGGCATTTTCCAAATTCATAGTTAAGAACTCATTTTCAACTAACTCTGTATATAGGCAATCTGACAGTTCATAGCACATATCTACCTAACGCCTTTTGGGCTTTAATGAATATTATTCAGGTTTAATCAAAAGTAGTGTGTAGGGGTACTTGGGTGGCTCAGTCAGTTAAGCATCTGATTCTTGATTTTGGCTCAGGTCATCATCTCATGGTTTCTGGGTTTGAGCCCCACATGGGGCTCTGTGCTGACAGTGCAGAGCCTGCTTGGAATTCTCTGTCTCCCCTTCTCTCCCTGACTCTCCCACATGCACTCTCTCACAAAAAATAAGTAAACTTTAAAACAAAGTAGTGTGCAATGGCAAAAAACTTAGAAACACTTCCTTCAAAATCAGAAATAAAACAAGCATATCTCTACAACCATATTATTTAATATTAGACAAATTGTGATGTAATTTTAAAGTGTAGGGTCAACAAAGAAAGAAAGAAACCTAATCTCCAGAATCTTTCTATGCACATTCTCATATTTTTATGGAGACAAGAGTCCTTCTGGGAAGATGGAGACCACTGCCATGGACAATTTATACTGAGAATTTTCATATCTGCACCCCCCACCCCACACCTCACCTGGAGACCTAATGTGCTTAGCTATCTTATTTTTGCCAATTTCTGCTCTATTACTTTGCTAGGGATGCTATAACAAAGTATCACAAACTGTGTGGCTTAAACTCAGAAATGTATTCTTGCAGTTCTGGAACCAGAAGTCCATGATCAATGATTGCTTTCATCTCAGAGCTGTAAGGGAGAATCTGTTCTAGGTCTCTCTCCTACCATCTAGGGGTTAGCTATCAGTCTTCAGTGTCCCTTGGATTCTGGGCCATCCCAATATCTGTCTTCATCTGCACATGGAATTCTACCTTTGTGTGTGCATGTGTCCAAATTTCTCCCTTTTTATCAAGGCACCAGTCATAGTGGATTAGGGGCTCACTCTACTCCAGGATGACTTTATCTTAACTAATTACATCTGCATAATTAAGTCCACATTTTGAGGTATTGAAAGAGGGAAAGCAGGATAGAGTAACAGAGTTTCCTACCACATATTGCTAGCCTGGGAAAAGATCTAATATCAAAGTATGGTTTCTACTGAATACATCCTTTTTGCTCCATTACAAAGTCAAATAATTATAAATTGAACCATTTAAAATGGGGACCATTAAGAAAAGGGTGAATGCATGATCCTAAGTTTGTTAGAATGAATATCACAAGATGAATCATAGCATTAATTACCAAAAATGGAAAGAATATGAAGTATGCTGAATTAGGTAGATTTCAAAAGCTTAGCTTTAAAAGTATAAAATTGGAGAATCTTAAATTCTGCTGTCTTAAAGATCATGGTGCCAAGGAGTTAGGAAGCTAAATATTTCATTATTCTATTCAGAAGGATCATATCTACATGCACACAGGCTTATTGCTGCCTCAGAATCAGCAAAGTCCTTTCCCAGAGATTCTTTTGAGAAATCTCAGTAATTAGCTTCCTTATACTATGTGCCAAAACAAACAAAATCATTCAATTCCATTTAAATCTAACTGAAACTCAGTCCTGTCTTCCAAAATCCAACATAATCTCTCTTTGATTTGGCTAAGGCTACATTCTCATGTTTGGTTCTCTGTATGAACAAGAATTTTGAAATCAATTCATATTTTCAGATTGGACTGAATTGTGATGTTCTTAAACATATTTTTAATACTTTGTTATACATCCAATCGTAGAGTTAGGCAATTGATAATGAATCTTGTATATAAACTTATGCCATTAAAATACTGCTGGTATTGAAATCCAACAGACTGGTTAAGTAAAACTATGGAATGAAGTTAGATAATAGATGAGGATGGTGACTGAGTTCTGATCATTCTAAAAAGCACACATTGAATGTAAAAAAGGAGATATAACCGGAGTGAACTATAATATATTAGTAAAAGTAGGACAGGATGGAATCATCTGAGAGGAAATCATTTCAAGATGGAAGAAATAATCCACTGGGTTTGTGCTGCAGAGATGTTGGTTAAGATTGTTTCTTGCTGTAGAGATCACCGGGGATTTTGACAACTGAAATCCAAAGTGCTGGTAAAGGATAATGTGGAACAGAGACATTTAATCCAGTGTAACAGAAGGGAAGGCAAAGGATCTATGTATAAATGCAGATAGGTTAATAGTTTTTGTAACAAGCTAACTGGGTAGTTTTCTCCTGATTATTTTTCTTTTCTTGTGAAATAAGGAGCAAGGCATCTGCTAAGAATGGGAAGTGGGAAGAGGGTTTTGAAGATATGACAGGGTGTGAAAGTGTTATAGCTCTATGGCAGCAGGGAAGTGAACAGGGAAATGCAGGAGGCAATGCTGAGGGCCAATTTAAATGCAATATCCTAAACTGAGACTAACATGCAGGTAGCAATATTCTAAACTTTTCTCCAGTCACATTCATTGTGTGGCTGAAAGCCACCACCACCACCACAACAACAACATGGAGAATGATGATTAATTGGGTTTTGTTTGCTTTTCCCAGAAAGGAAAGAAGGTGGAGAAAATGGCAAGCAGATAGATTTCAGCTATTGTGGAATCTAAATTAGGTAAAATGGGAAAGGGAGATAAAGAGCAGGGTGAAAGTTGGATTAAAAATCTTACAGGTTTGTAGACTTTGAGATGAATAATGCCCAAATAAGTGAGCTGGAAAGATAGAAAGTGTTCCAAACAGAACACGAGGCTTCCAAATCAATATTGTAAAGGTGATGTGGTTATTGCTACTGATCAGTCTTGGGAATACAACAGTAGTCATGGACTGGGGTGGATTAAAAGAAAAGATCATTGGAGAGCTGAAACTCAGGAACTACAAGTACAGGGTATGGGGTTGAATGTTTTTTATTTGTTTTTGTGATATTTATATTTAAGTTTGATTTATTTATCAAATATTTCTTAAAATTGTCATTTTTCAACTAAACATAAACAAAATAAGAGTAAACAGTTTATAATAACATTCCTAGGGAGTTAGTTTTCGTGTTTTATATTTTTTAATGTTTATTTATTTTTGAGAGACAGAGCATGAACAGGGGAGGGGCAGAGATAGGGAGACACTGGATCTGAAGCAGGTTCCAGGGTCCCAGCTGTCAGCATAGAGCCCAAAGAGGGGCTTGAGCCCACAAACCGCAAGATCATGAACTGAGCTGAAGTCAGATTCTTTTTTTTTTTTTAATATTTTTTTTATTTATTTCTAGGAGAGAGAGAGAGAGAGAGAGAGACAGCGTGAGCAGGGGTGGGTCAGAAAGAGAGGGAGATACAGACTCTGAAATAGGCTCCAGGCTCTGAGCTGGCAGTCAGCACAGAGCCCGACGCGGGGCCCGAACCCACGAACCGCGAGATCATGACCTAAGCGAAAGTCGGACGCTTAACCGACTAAGCCACCCAGGCTCCCCTGAAGTCAGATTCTTAACCAGCTGAGATACCCAGGTACCCTGGGAGCTAATTTTTTTCCGAGAGTTAATTTTTGAATGACCACGTTGGTTAATAATTATTTCTTTCAATGTTAGTATGTTTTAGTTGACACGAGTCATAGGCAATTATTTATTGTTGCTGAAAATAAACTTTAACTGATTGAAAGCTGAAATGGGACTCACTGTATGGACATTTCTGAATTTCACAATATTCCAAAGGTTCTTATCTCCTGTTTAAATGTCAAAGCTGGATTCTTTTTGTAAAGTTTAAGCAGAAATACTTCTTAGAAATGTTGATGAATAATTAACATTTGTCATACCATGCTGGCAGGTGTTCTCTTGACACATAGTCTTAAAGGCTTTATTCTCCTTTTCCCATTAGCATATGGTCTACCTTATAACCCACACTTGATGGCCCAGATGTGAAAAAAGTTTATGGTAGATGTTTCTCGTAAATGTCTACTATATCTCCTGAATTCTCAAGGCTATAATTTCAAACTGTAATTAATAAATGAATAATTAATGACAAAATTTAACTCTTACCAAAAAAAAATATTAAAGTTGGGCTGGTGTCCTTACAAGAGGAAAGGATCTAAGGGATAGCTCTCTCTCTGTGTACACAGAGTAAAGTCCAGGTGAAAATAAAAAGTAAAAAGGCAGCTGTCTGCAGGCCAGGAAGAGAGGACTCACCAAACACTAACAATAACAGGATAAGATGGAACCCAGGGTAGTAGATAATGACAATTTTAAATAATAGATTACATCTTAGCTTTGATTGATGTCAGGATCCTGGAGATAAATACTGAGAAGACAGACCCAATGACCATCTCTATTATGGAGCTAATAATATATGAGCCGCTAGTTATAACCTCAGGCAGGGCTGTACTGAGGATATGTTGTCTGACCAGCTTCAGGCACACTTTTCTGTGACCATTCTCCCCACTCCATTTCTACTATATAAAATAGCCTTACTTTCAGTCCCATGTTCTTGTCCTCCTCAGGAGGATGGTCTCCCTTGGGACAATCACAGCTCCATCCCCAGACCCAGTACTTGGTTAGAGATCACTAGTCCAGGAGCTGTACCCTGACTGAAGTGATAAAGACAGGATATGCTGGGAAATCATGGACTGAACTGAATTGGTGTATATATCTGAAGTTTTAAGTGGTGATATATTAACCTTGGGGTTTTTGTAGAATAACTGGACAAAAAAAATGGTCATTTTTTTTGAGAAGCAGATGTGAGGCAGAATTTTGTGACTTTGTTCAATTTTTTCCTGGAGTTGGCCATTTTTTATTGCTCAAGTGTCCCTATTAATGAAAGCTAGTTATGGTTGTTTTCCTTTCCATCTATAATAAAAACGTCCTAAGTAAAAGGACAATGAAATGCTCAGAAGAAAGCATCAACACTGTAGATATTCAGCAAGTATGTGCTGAAATGAACAAAATTCCAGGATTTCTGAAACAAGTGGGAAAATAATCAATAGTTTTGAATAACGAAAAGTATTCCTATAATTCAACAGTTCCTATGGAAATCATGCATTAATTATATGAAGAAAGGTTTGACCTGTTTACTATCAATTTCATATGGTCTTCAGAGATGTCATTCATTTAAAAACAAGTAAAAGTGAGGAAGCTCTAATATAATAACGATGACAACTTTTGTATTAACTTAGAGGAATATCTGGTAGATTTCCTGGTAATAGTTCACATAGACTTGGAACAAACTTTTTATCTCACAAAAGGCAAAAGAAAGGAAGGAAGGAAGAAAGGAAGGAAGGAAGGAAGGAAGGAAGGAAGGAAGGAAGGAAGGAAGAGAGAGAGAGAGAGAAAGAAAAAGAAAGAAAGAGAGAAAGAAAGAGAGAAAGAAAGAAAGAAAGAAAGAAAGAAAGAAAGAAAGAAAGAAAGAAGGAAAGAAAGAAAGAAAAAGAAAGAAAGAAAGAAAGAAGGATGGGAAGAAAAGAAATGGAAATGTTTGTCTGCCTTTTCTTTTAATACTCTAATCTCAGACTTCACCTCTGACACCAGACCCTGCAGAAAAGACAGTCACAGCCTCTCCTTCCTTGGAAATGCTGCATGGTGGCAAATGATCTAGACATGAAATTCTAAGTGCCTCTCATGGCATCACAAGGTTATTCAGGGAAAGCTGATGCCCTGGCATTGGGGATCTTCATCTGAGTACAAAGAATAAAATTTACCTTATGTTATATTTTGGACAAGAGGCTTGCATATGAACATGTACTTGTCTGCCATAAGATATATGCTGCAGGCTGAATTGTGTCTTCCCAAAATTCATATTTGATTGTATTTGGAAACAGGAATTTTAGGGAGGTAATTAAAGTTGAAAGAGCTCATAGAGTAGGGCTGGTGTCTTTCAAAGAGGAAAGAACCTAAGGGATAGCTGTGTGTGTGTGTGTGTGTGTGTGTGTGTGTGTGTGTGCATACAGACTAAAGTCCAGGTGAAAATAAAAAGTGGGAAGGCAGCTGTCTGCAGGACAGGAAGAGAGGACTCACCAAACACCAACATTCACCAAACACCAACATGGATGCCACTTTGATGCTGGATTTTTAGCCTTCAGAACCATGAAAAAAACAAATTTTTGTTGTTAAAGGTATGGAGATTTCCCATATACCTTCTTTCCCCACACATGAATAATTTCTCACATTATCAGCATTACTCACAAAATGATACATTTTTTTTTTTTTTACCAAGGATGAAACTGCATTGACGCATATAATCATCTAGATGATAATGTGAGAGGCTATTCCTGTGTGTGGAAAGGAGGTATATGGGATATCCCTAGATCTTCTTTTCAACTGTGTTATAAACCTAAAACTGCTCATCTTTAAAAAAATATTTTATTTCAGAAAACAATGATAACATTGGCATCAAGACTATTCTTGTTCTCTTTTTAATATCATTAGTTTTTCTGATATTTCCTAATCCTTTACAAGCCTTTGTGACCTTATAAACTCATTATCATGGCAATATAGGTAACAGAACAGCTGGTATTTGTTTTTTCCCTTTCAACTTTTCCTCTCTTATCCTTCAACTTATCCTCAACTTATCCTTTCCCAATGAACTTTAAGTTCATTTGCATAGTGTAATGGCATTGCTGGAAACAAATTATCCAAATTACTTTAAAATACAGAGGGTAGCATAATAATATATTAAATTAGTTGTCATAAAAATGATCAAATATGTCTTATCTTTCACTAATTTAAGAGATAAACTGGAGAAATGATTGTATAAAGAAATAAATTCTAATACCAGGACTTAAAACTGAACTTTTTTGAATATTCAAAGCAATAATAATAAGTGTACGAATACTAAGAAGAAAAAGCTCATGGTATCTACAAAGAAATCAAAGTCACTTCATACCATGTAAGATCCATTTTCTTGTTAGGTTATTCTAATAAAATTAGAGGTAAAGAGATTTTAATTGGACATGTATTAAAAGAGCCAAAGAATGAAAAGAGAAATCACTACTTGTTTTGACCATGTACATGGAGGGGGAAAAAAATCCAATGACTTAATTTATCATGAGTAAATATTTTATAGATTTTATAGCAGCTGAATTTTTTCCATGGTGTTTTAAAAATAAAGATGATATACTTTAAAGAGTCAAATTGCAAGTTTTTGTTGTTTTGACCCTTTGCAAGGCCTAAATCTATACATGTTCTTCTTACCTAAAAAATATAATATTGAAGAGTCATATAAAACTGGTTTTATTTTTTTCTTACTTTTCATCTGTTTTGGATAAGAAAATCCATATGGTGGGTAAAGGAAAATATGAAGACTTTATCAAATTATCAATATACCATGGGACACTGCATTCTGAGACAATAACGTGAAGGGACAGATGCCCTCTATATTGCTTCATTGTTTTTCAGAATATTAAAAAGAAAATTAATAAAGATAGTTAATTTCCAGTTCTACATGCAAGAAGCTTGCAAGTTGCCACTTCCTCCTGACAGCGGGTAAAAAGCCGAATAAAGTGAAAAAAAAAAAAAGTCAACTCTTATGGGACCATACGGTAGGGGAGAAGACTGTCCTCATGACTGGGGAGACAGACAAATGAACAGAAACAGAGACTCAGGAGACGAAGTTACCCTGGAACCAGTGTCATGATCGTAAATCTGAACTCTAAGTGATTAATTGCTTGAAGCTTGAGCTGACAATTCCCAGAGCTAAAAGTCCAGGGGCACCTAGTCCTAAGGAGACCCCACGGTATTGTAAGATTTACCCCCAGGAACTCGACCTGACTCCCACAGTAAATATCAGAAAAACTATCCCTTGGCTTCCATCAGAGAGAGTGGGAAAAGGTACCATTTGAAATATACCATGGCACCCGGTTCTTAACAAGGCCTTGCCCTCAGGAAAAACTAGTTAGCCAGAGCCTAACATGCTAGGGTACTATCAGAGCCTAACTGACCTAGGGAAGGGAAACATTTAGCTTCAGTCCACCCTAGCCATCCTGTCCCATATAAGGAAAAAGAATACAAAAACTTTAAGAAATACTTGTGAATGGGGCGCCTGGGTGGCTTAGTTGGTTAAGCTTCCGACTTTTGCTTAGGTAATGATCTCGCGGTTCGTGGGTTCGGGCCTCGTGTCAGGCTCTGTGCTGACTGCCAGCTCAGAGCCTGGAGCCTGTTTCAGAGTCTGTGACTCCCTCTCTCTCTGACCCTCCCCTGCTCACACTGTCTCTCTCTCTCTCTCCTAGAAACAAATTTTTAAAAAAACATAAAAAAAAAGAAAGAAATACTTGTGAAGTTCACAGACCAGAGGTCAGGCTCACTTAAAAGACTGAAGAAACCCCAAGACTATAGAAAACTTCCCTTTCTCTCATACCTGATCACTATGTTACTAAAGTCCAATTCACAGCAGTTGCTTTTTCCCCACTTATTCAATTCTTGATTCCTGTCATCAAGAAATGATTACAAGGCATACCAAAGGAAACGCACACATGCACACACAATCTGAAGACTTGGAGCAAGAATCAAACCAGACATGACAGGGATGTTGTAACTGTCAGACCAGGAATTTAGAACAACTAGGATTAATATGCTCCATGATTAAAGGGATCTAGTAGAAAAAGTGGCTGACATGAAGAATAAAAAGGACATATAAACACAGATATAGAAATCCTAAGAAAGAATAAAAAGGATTACTAGAAAAAAACACTGCAAGAGCAATGAAGAATGACTTTGATGAGTTTAACGGTACACTGGACGTGGAGGAGGAAAGAAAGAATCTTTGAGCTAGAGGATGTAACAACATAGATTTCCAATACTGAAAAGCAAAAAGAAAAAAAAGATTGAGGGGAAAAATTCAGAATTTCTATGGTTTATGGAACCATGTACGACAACTAAACATAATGGTACACCACACACATAATGGGAATACCAGAAGGAAAAAGAGAAAAAGGAATTTAAGAAATATTTAAAACAATGGTGGAGAATCCCCCCAATTTAATGTGAGACATTAAACCATAGTTATAGGAAAATCAGAAACCAAACAGCATAAAATCCAAAAACATCTACACCAAGGCATATTATTTTCTAACTACACAAAAATCAAAGAAAAATAAGAAAAATATAACCATGGAAGAGAGCAGAGAGCTCACAAATAGGCTCCCAAAAGTCTAGCCAATTGATCTTTAACAAAAGAGCAAAGGCAGTACAATGGAGCAAAAATAGTCTTTTCAATAAATGGTACTGGAACCATCAGACATCCATGTCAAGAAAATGAATCATCACAGCCTTCACAGAAATTAACTCACTATGGACTTGATTATAGGCCTAAAACAGAAAACTGTAACACTCCTAAAATAAAATGTAGGGGAAGATCGGGGTATGGCAATAACATTTTAGATGTAACATCAAAGGCATGACACATAAAATAATCGATAAGCTTGACTTCATTAAAATTTAAACTTTTATTCTGCAGAAGTCAATGACCAGATAATTAGAAGCCAGGAAAAGACTGCGAGAAAATATTTGCAAAAGACAACTCTGATGAAAGATCTTTAATCAAAATATATGAAGAACTATAAAAAACAAACAAAAACCTGATTTAGAACATAGGCCAAAAACTGTAAGAGACACCTCACCAAAGATTATATAGATGGCAGATAAGCATATGAAATAATGATCTACATGCTATGTTATCAGGGAAATACCAATGAATACAATAATTTATCACCAACTATAAACCTATTAGAATGACCAAAACTTGGAAGACTGACAACACTAGATATTGGGGAGAATGTGGAAGCAATAGAAACTCTCTACAAATTTTACTGTTATTTTCTGGTGGGAATACAAGAGTTTGGCAATTTCTTACATAACTAAACATACTCTTATCATATGATCCAGCAAATGTGTTCCTTGGTATCTCCCAGAGGAGTTGAAAATATATGTCCACAAAATAACCTGTACAAAGATGTTTATAGCAGCTTTATTCACAATTGTCAATACTTGGAAGCAACAAAGATGTCGTTCAGTAAGTGAATGGATAAATCAACTGTGATACATCTAAGCAATGGAATATTATTCATCACTAAAAGAAAGGAGCCTCTGATCCATAAAAAGACATGGAGAAACCTTCAGTACATGTTAAGTAATAGAAGCTAAGTGGACTATTCTGTGCATTGTAAAATTCCAACCATGGGACATTCTGGAAAAGGTACATTTACGTCAGGAGTAAAAAGATCAGTGATTTCCAGGAGTTGTAAGGACCCTGAGTAGGTGATACATAGAGTATTTTTAGAGTAGTGAAACTACTCTGTACAATATGATAGTGGTGGACACAAGTTACATTATACATGTGTCCATATGCATAGAATGTGCAACACCATGAGTGAACCCTATGATAAACTATGGACTTTGGATGATTATGATGTGTCAGGATAGGTTCATCAGTTCTAACAGATGTACAAATGTGGTAGGGTATGTCATCAATGGGGGAGGCTGTGCATTTGTTGGGGAAGGGTATGTGTGGGAAGTCTGTGTACCTTCCTCTCAAGCTTGTTCTGAACGTAAAACTGCTTTCACAAAATAAAGTCTTAAAAATTATGTTTTTATTTTGTTTTTTCTATGAGAATGCCTTTATATCATCACTTGATTTTTGACATGTAAAGAAGGGATATCTTACACTTGTATTAATTTGTTGCTTATATTGGCATTCAGGCAAAGCCTGACATTATCTCATGGTTTTCTGTCCTGTGAGGACGGACTATGCTAATTATGTACATTTAAAATTCAAAAACATAATGCCACTTTACCTCTGGCCTTGTTCAGCCTCTGTTTCCTTTACAAATGCTTGTTAGAATTTATTAACCCTGAGTTATATCTGAGTAAATGAAACTTTCTTTCCTCCCTTCCATACCTGCACTGACTCAATTCACCAGGCATAAATGTTGCATAAATTTACAAACCAGCCAATTGGCTTTCTGAGCATGCAATTAAGTTGTAAGGCATTTTCCTGCAGTGCTAAACCCCAGGAGAATCCAACAACTTCTGCGAATCCAATGCTGAGGTTCATTTTCAAGCCAGGAGCAAAATAACTAAATCATGTTCAGCACCTGTCTTCAGAATGCTGTTTAGAGTTATGTTTATTTATTAGTTTTCCTTGGGTTAAAGCAATATATTCACTTTTTTCTCCTCTTTGTGTATACCTCCCTTCACACACACACACACACACACACACACACACACACACACACACGATATCACAAAATCAACATGGTACATCAATAAATGCCTGTTATGATAATTACCAATTGCCTATATCCTTGTGTCCTATATCATTGCTTTAGAGAGTATCCCAAACTGCATCTTTTGGCTATTTTCAGTTTACTTTTTGCTACAGAAGTTTGTTTTCTAAGGAATGTCTAACAGGTGAATATTGTTTGAGACACAGGTCTTAAAGAACTGTTGATGTATTTCTGGGTACACACAATACACTGAATTTCCCCTTTGTTTTTAAATTGAAAATTCAGTTATGTAGAACTTGAAAGCATACTTTCTTTTGTGTCTAAGAGGTGAATGTTGTCTAATACACAGGCCTCGGTGTGCCTCGGTGACTTGGTTCAGCATCTGACTTCCGCCCAGGTCATGATCTCATTGTTCATGTATATATCGGGCTCTGTGTTAACAGCTCAGAGCCTGGAGCCTGCTTCAGATTCTGTCTCTTTCCCTCTCTGCCCTGCCCAGCTCATACTCTGTGTCTCTATCTCTCAAAAATAAATAAAAATATTTAAAAAATACACAGGCCTTAAATAAATATTGATGTATTTCTAGGTACAGACAATACCCTAAATTTCCCCTTTATTTTTAAATTGAAAATTCAGTTATTTAGAACTTGAAAATCATATTTTCTTTTGTGCCTCTGTTTTTCTGTCTGTAAAATGGAAGTTGTGAATTGACTAAATGAAAAAAACGTATGTTGAGAGCTTAGCACAGAACGTGGCATGATGTAAGCCTTCTACCTCACCCCAAGGTTACAGAGTGATAGACGGAATGGCCATGAATCAAACCTGGATCTGACTCAAATCTGAATCCAGATAAAGATGATGAGGACGATGGTGATAATTACAATGGTGAGTTAACAACTCAATGCTCCAATCTTCTCTATTTTGGGAGACTGGATAAGTGTTCAGGATTTTAAAAATCTGCCTTCTGTGGGGCACCTGGGTGGTTCAGTCAGTTAAGTGCCTGACTCCCGGTTTCAGCTCAGGTCATGATTTCATGGTTTTGTGAGTTCAAGCCCACTTCAGGCTTCATGCTGACAAGGCAGAGTCTACTTAAGATTCTCTGTTTCCCTCTCTCTCTCTGCCCCTCCCCAACTTGTGTTGTCTGTATCTCTCTCAAAAGCAAATAAATGTAAAAAATTAAATCTGCCTTCTGCCTTTGTTACTGTTGGAGACGATGGTTTTATAATGACATTTCAGGGATTTTTCTTACCTGAGAATAGAACATTAAGGATGTTGTTTGCGTTTCTTACCAGTGATGTCCACTATGATCTAGGTTTGAGCACCGCTACATTCTTATTGACAAATGCAGAAGCTACATCAACATTTGTTATTACTTCACTGCTTATATGATTACGAATTGTGAATTTCAAGTCTCTTTCAAAAATATTTATGACAATATGACATCTGTAAGGAATCCATGTATGGCTTTTCAGGAACCATTAAATTACATTTTAAAAAGCATAATTAAGTTCTAAGAAGGTTGAAGCTAGCTGGGTCACATATTCATTCAAATCATACTAACTTTAAAAAAATTTTTTTTAATGTTCATTCATTTTTGAGACATAGAGAGACAGAGCACGAGCAGGGGAGGGTCAGAGAGAGAGGGAGACAGAATCTAAAGCAGGCTCCAGGTTCTGACCTGTCTGCACAGAGCCCAATGTGGGACTCAAACCCATCAACTTCAAGATCATGATCTGAGCCAATGTCAGACACTTAACCGACTGAGCCACCTGGGCACCCCTTATATTAACTTTTCAAAGTAAATTTAATAAAATTCAAAATTTTTAAATTTGAGATGTAGACTCATAATAGTTCAGAAATAACTCATCCAAACAAGAAGTTGAAAACATCTATTATAAAAGTTCATAGCATTTTTGTTTGTTTGTTTCAACTAGTTCTGCACTGCAAATTCATAGCAGCTTTATGTTGCATAAAATAATCAGTGGGAAAGACTGATTTTGAGATTAACCAGTTAAAACTTAATTAATATTCTGTTTTCTTTGAAATCTTTATTAGCAGGAAGAGGTTACCGTAGTTTGACAATTAACAGCAGTCTCAGAAATTTCCCACATCATGGTTCCAAGCTTCTGAACATGTCTCTACACTCTTTGGATTTTTAAACTGATAGCATAGGAGAATTTTAAGAACTGATAATATTATAATGAATTCTTTCTCTACTAGGCCTTCAGCTAGTAGAAATGGTAGTTTCTTCCCTATTATCTTAGTGAAGGAGGAAATGGAATTTCTTGTTGTTTGTTTAGATCCCAAGATAAAGATTATTGGCTAAGAGATAGTGGCTGTTTCCATATTGTCAAAAATTCCCTACCTATACAGTTTTATAAAAGTGAAAAGTTGTGGGATTTTACAGAATTGATAATTCTTTTATTAAAAAAGTATTTGTTTGCTATTTATAAGTTTTCCTTGTGACTATAAATGTAAAATAAAACTTGGGTCCTCATTTCTCAGAGCACTTTCTTTGAATATCCTTTTTAGTTTTTCCTGTTTCTTAGCTAGCATACCTCAATTATTTCTATAGTATTCTTTCTGCTTAAATTATCTATAAGAATCCTTGTTAGGTATCTTCAGACTAAGGTCTTTTTTTTTTAATGCTTATTTTTTTTAAAGAGAGAGAGAGAGAAAGGGGGAGAGAAAGAGAGACAGAGACAGAGTGCAAGCCAGGGGAGGGGTAGAGAGAAAGGGAAAACACAGAATCCAAAGCAGGCTCCAGGCTCTGAGCTGCCGGTACAGAGCCCCATGCAGGGCTCTAACTCATGAACTGTGAGATCATGACCTGGGACAAAGTCAGATGCTTAACTGACTGAGCCACCCAGTCATCCCCTTCAGACGAAGGTCTTAAACTATGAGATCATCAGTTTATTCTAGGTCTTATTTTGTTCCAAGGCATTTTGAGGATGTATACCAGTGAATTGGTGAGCTTACAATGGAGCTCCTTTCCACTCTATTTCTTGTTTTTGAAGTTCCCGTTTGTGGCTAAGGTCATTTATAAAAGTGAGAACACTTTCATTAGATCTATTGCTATGTAGTATATCAAGCATCTATAACCTATTCTTCATAATGCCAAATGATTCATTCCCACCATTCCTGCCCTTTCTGAACTGGGAAAATCTATTGGTTTTTGGGGTGCCAGAGTGGCTTAATCAGTTAAGCATCTGACTTTCTCAGGTCACGATCTCACAGCTCATGTGTTCAAGCCCCATGTCAGGCTCTGTGCTGACAACCCAGAGCCTGGACCCTACTTCAGATTCCGTGTCTCTTTCTCTCTACTACTCCCCCATTCATGGTCTCTCTTCCTCTCTCTCTCAACAATAAATAAAGATTAAGAAATAACAATAATAAAAAGATAAAATTTTGGAAATAGTCTCAAAAAGATCTTGTCACTCATATACAGTTTTTTCCTTTCAAGTTTTTATTTAAATTCAGTTAATTCACATTCAGTGCAATATTAGTTTCAATAGTAGAATTTAGCTGATTCATCACTTACATACAATATCCAGGGCTCATCACATATGCTTTCCTTAATACCCATCACCCATTAAACCTCCCCCCCCTCCATCAACCTCGAGTTTGCTCTCTATATTTAAGGGTCTATTTCTTTTTTCTTAATTTTTTAACATTTATTCATTTTTGAGAGACAGAGTGCAAATGGGGGAGGAGTAGAGAGAGAGGGAGACACAGAATCCCAAGCAGGCTCCCGTCTCTGAGCTGTCAGCACAGAGCCTGATGCTGGGCTCAAATCTACAGACAGGACCACAAGATCATGACTTGAGCCGAAGTCAGACGCTTAACCAACTGAGCCACCCAGGCTCCCCTACATCTATAGTTTTTCTAATTGTGTCTGGTTTCCTGTGAATTTTTTTCTTTTTTAAGCCACCCTTGTGCTATTTTAATGCATTATTATTTTAGCACTCCCTAATTTGCATCTGAATTTTCTACTAACATAGGAAACAACTGATGTAGAGCTAGAGGTTGCCTTTTCTTATAAAATTATTCCAAGTTCCTCTAAAAATAATTGTCTATTCGCCTAGGCTTTGGAAAGTCTAAGATAATGACTTTTAACTCTTGAGATCAGAATTTAAAATTAACTCTAAAAATGTTTTCTTTTCTGAAAAGGTTTAATATAAATAAGCAATTGAACTTTGGCCTTTCTACCTGACAAGAAGGGAATTAAGGCCAATAAGAAAGAAAGGACAGCAGGTAATGGTGGAGAAGAGAGTAGAGAAATCATAGGATAAAAGTCTGTTAACATCATCAGGTGGTGACATAGATTGACATGGATTGTTCTTAACTTCACCCTCCCTCACAAGAGAAAACGATTTTTTAAAAAAGGCATCATTGAGAGATCCTAGAAGACGGAGGTGAGGCTGAAGCACCTCTCTGCACCATAGAGACAAGGCCAACTGCATTAAATGAATAAAAGTAGCAGCTACTCATTAACTACAACATCCCTCCCACCAGCCAGAGCAGCACCACACCAAAAGTTCTCCCCTGAGTCTTCCATTTCTCCAGTGGGAAAAGAGAGCCCATATGAACAACAAGCCCCCACCCAGCATTGTGAGTTGCTTTGCTGAAGTCCTTACTCTGATCTTATTCTATAGGATTACAGGGGAATATGAAGAGCCCAACCAATAAGAATCTGGATGTGATGGGGAAGAGGTCAGGGGCTTGTAACAACCAGCACACATATCTTAGAAGATCAAGTTCATATCTACAGTGCTCAAAGTAGTAATGCCAACCAGCAGCTTTGTTCATCTACAGAACCAAGTCAGAGGCACGCTTTGGCCAAGGAACATCGTTGGGTGCAGATCTTCCTGATTCAGATATATTATAGAGATTGAGTCATCAAAACAGTATGGCATTGCATACAATCAGGCAAAAGAGCAACAGAACAGAATTAAGAACTCAGAAATTAACCCAAACATACAGTCAACTAATGTTTGACAAATGAGCCAACACTACTCAATGGAGAAAAAAAATGTTTTCAATAAATAGCACTGGAGAATTGGATTTTCACATGTAAAAGAATGAAACTAGACCCAATTCTTACACTACTAACAATAATTAAGTCCAATTAAATACTTAAATGTAAGACTAGAAACCATGAAACTCCTAGAAAAAAATATAAGAATAAAGGTCTTTGCCATCGGTCTTAGTAATATTTTTTTTGATAGAACACCTAACGCACAGGCAACAACAAAAAGCAGGTTATTAGAGCTATATCAAACAAAAAGCATCAACACACTGAAATTGTAACCACTGAAATGGGGAAAACATATTTGCAAACCATTTATCTAATCAAGGTTAATTTCCAAAATATAAAAAGAACTCATACAATTCAATTGTCAAAAAATAAATAACCTAATTAAAAATAGGCAAAGGGCCAGAATAAACATTTCTACCAAGAAAATATTTGAAAGGACAATAATTACCTTAAAAACATGTTCGTCACTAGTCATTAGGGAAATGCAAATTAAAACTACAATGAGATATCACTTAACACCTATTAGAAGAGCCACGATCTGAAATACAAAAGATAACAAATGCTAGTATGTATATGGAGAAAAGTGAACCTTTTTTCACTGTTCATGGCACTGTAAGTTGGTTCAGGCACTATGGAAAAAAGCATGGAGGATCCTCAAAAACTTAAAAGAACTACCATATTATCCAACAACTCCTCCTCTGGAAATATATCCAAAGAAAACAAAAATACTAACTTGAAAATATTTTTTGCACCCTCATATTCATAGCAGTATTATTTACAATAGCCAAGACATGGAGAGAATCTAAGTCTTCATTGATGGATGAAATTGTCTGGTTCCAAAGAAAGGGTCTTGAGTCAGAGTGGAGACCTCTCTTGTCATGACTGGATCTTAAGGGCCCTCTAGTTTGCTGATCCCTATCTTCACAAAATCAGCACAGGAAGATAATGTTGATTAGGCAAACCTAAATGTATAAAAACTATAGGACTCCACTTTCAGTCTTTAATGTTTTGAAGTGGGAGGTCACAATATAGTTATAAGTTTGTGTGATCTAGACATGTCATTTTAGGCAGGTTTGTTTTCCTTCTGTAAATACGCTCTATTTTTGGACTATTGAGAAAAAATATTCCATTGTTTATTTCCTACATTATATTTCAGTTTTTAAAGTTTATTTATTAATTTGAGAGATAGAGAGACAGACAGATAGAGACAGAGAGGCAGACAGAGAGGGAAACAAAGAATCCCAAATCTGCTCCATGCTGTGAATGCAGAGCCTGATGTGAGGCTTGAAGTCAAGAACCATGAGATCATGACCTGAGACAAAATCAAGAGTCAGATGCTTAACCAAGTGAGCCAATCAGGTGCCCAATTTCCTATATGTATTTTACTGTTGAGGAAGGTCATCAAAAAGATGTGACAGCCTTGTGAGCTGGGTAACAGCAATAGGAGGCTCCTCACCCACTCCCTTGTCCCTGGAACAGGGGTTCCACTTGTTTTTCCTGCTCCCAGAGGCTGCTCCAAAGACTAGCCTTGAGATAGTGATGTGTATTAAGAACACTTGAATGGCATATGTGACTAAACCTGGTTTAGTCACCAGGATTTTTTAAATCCTCTAAAAAACATTTAGGATTTGACAGGTGGGTTCAGAGACCCACGATGCTCTCCAAAACAAGCTTCAAATGCATATTTCTTTGCTTATTAAAGGTAACCTACTAACCTGGAGGGGCCTATCTCTTTGTTTGGTCTCTTCCTTCCCTCTGCTTTCAGGAGCTGGTTTCAGATTATCCTTGGGAAGCTCCCAGGAAGTCTACAAAAAATTTAGGTTATGCTTCAACATTTATAAAGTAACACATCTATAATGTGGTTACCCAGTTTAGGAGAGGGAAAATAAATAAAAGGAGGAAAGTTGAGAATTGCAGAGAAAGTGAAAAACAAAAAAAGTTTAGACACACATACTTTAACATCTATTGGATCTTATTTTTCTACAGAAAGTTAAAGTAGACTGTTCAGTCACTAAAAGTAGGATAAAAGTAACTACCCACTAATTTCCTTCCTAAGAACCCGCCAAACTTAATTTTATATGAATAAATTTAAATTTTCTATATTTTATAGAAATAAAATATTTCCCTCATAGGTAATATGTAAAATTATTCTTTTTGTTTATAATTATTCATATTGAAATGAAGATGGTATTTAAAATTGTAAAAACAAATAATTTTTAGGTATGAGTAAATAATCACCTTGTAGTCAATATATATTTATATTACATAAGTATATTATAATATTTATTATGTAATATATATTTATATTAATTACAGGATGAACCTTTATAGTAATCAAATTGCTAATTACTACAAAACTTGTAGTCAGTATAATTAATTTATCAAGCATTAGTAAATTATCACAACTATAAAGTCCTTAAAATAGACACAGATAGTATTGACAAGATTATAAAAAATAAAGGAAAAGAATATAATAGATGCATATATTTAATTTTATCAAACCCAAATATGTATTTGTCTAGCTAATTATGTTTATAACTACAACTAGGAAAAAATGAATGTGTTTTTAATCAAAACATACAATAAACATTAATTCAAAATACATATGTAAGTCAATTAAGTCATGTATTTTCATCTAGAAATCTGTAGGACATTTGATATTCTCATAGGTTAATAAAAGACATTCATAATATTAACATGGTTTGTCAGTCATATCAACTTGGACTTTCTCAGTTTTACATAACACATTCAATTTTAACTCTGGTCACATTACAATTAAATTATAGAGGTTTAAAAGACTGCCTAATATGAATTAATTGTTCAATAAGTTAGGCTCTATTATTTTTAATATTTTATTTATATATTCCAATGCTTCTATGCCTATTCCTGTTTTAGGTGTTAAGTTTGCAGCAATGAGTAAAACACACAAGATTATTGTATCTCTAAAATTTATATTCCAGTGATCCAAATCTTTAAAGTTACGGTATACCACTTCACAGGTAGTACCAATACCTTATAAAATCAAGATAATCCTAATTCTTCTCCTTCACCCTATTGATCATTGCTGTCATTAACTTATATAAACATATATATGTACATATACATCAGATATATGCTTAAGCATACATAATCAAACACACTGTTGCTGTATTTTGGACAGTGTCCTATTTTAGATTAAGAAAAGTTATTTTTGAGAGAGAAAGAGACAGAGCATGAGCTGGGGAGGGGCAGGGAGAAAGAGACACACAGAATCCAAAGCAGGCTCCAGGCTCTGAGCTTTAAGCACAGAGCCTGAAATGGGGCTCGAAATCATGAACCATGAGATCATGACCTCAGTCCAAGTCAGATGCTTAACCAACTGAGCCACCCAGACACCCCAGAAAAATACAAGTTTCCATTTACTATTCAATGCTTCTTTAAATGTACATATAAGTTTATAATTTATATTATCTTCTTCTCTTTAAGGAACTGCTTTGAATATCTTTTGTATGGAAGATCTACTGGTAATTTTTATCTAAGAAAGTCTTGTTCTCTCCCTCTTCTGAAGGTACTTTCACAGGGTACAGAATTCCAGGTGGTGGTGTTTTTCCTCTAACCACTTTAAATATTTCACTTTATTTGCTTTTGCTTATATGGTTTCCCAAGAGAAGTCAGATGTAATCTTTATCCTTCGTTACAGTTAAGAAGTTTTATTCATTTATTGTTTTCTCTGTCATCAAATGTTTCCAATATCCAAGTCAGGCCATGTTTGATTCTGCCTATGAGTGACTCATTTTACACCTAAAGACAGCTCCAGATTGAAAATGAATAGATGGAAAACACCTATCATGCTAAAATGGATACTGAAAGAAAGCCAGAGTAGTTGTCATACTTCTATCAGACAAACCAGTTTTTAAACCAAGACTGTCACAAGAAATGAAGAAAGGCACTGTATGACAATAAATGGGTCTATCCAACAAGATCTAACAATTACAAATATTTATGACCCCAATTTGAAACATCCAAATATTTAAATCAATTAATCACAAGCAAAGAAACTTAATGATAATAATATATTATTAGTAGGGGGTTTAACACCTCACTTACAGCAATGGACAGATCTCCTAAGCAGTAAGTCAACAAGGAAACAATAGGTTTATTTTTGTTTTCTTTTCTTTTGAATGATATACTGGACCAGATGAACTTAACAGATTCATTCAAATTTCATCACAAAACAGCAGAATACATATTCTTCTTGAGTGTATATGGAACATTCTCCAGAAAAGATCACATACTGGGTTACAAATCAGGCCTCAGTAAGTACAAAAACACTGAGATCATATCCTACATATTTTCAGGCCACAACACTGAAATTTGAAGCCAACCACAAGGAAAAAAAATAGACAGACCACAAATACATGGAAGTTAAAGAACATCCTACCAAAGGATGAATGGGTTGACAGAGTAATAAAAAGAAAAAATACATAGGAGCAAATGAAAATGAAAGCACAAAGTCCAGAACCTTGTGATGCAGCAAAGGTGGTCATAAGAGGGAAGTATATAGCAATACAGTTCTACCTGAAGAAGAAAGGAAAGTCCCAAATACACAACCTAACTTTACACCTAAAGTAACTAGAACCAGAATAGCAAATAAAGCCTAAAGACAGCAGAAGAAGGGAAATAATAAAGATTAGGGCAGAAACAAAAGATATGGAAACAAACAAACAAACAAAAACAGTAGAACAGATCAACAACAAAACTAAGAAGTGGTTCTTTATTTTTTTATGTATTTATTTTTAATGTTTATTTATTTTTGAGAGAGAAAGAGAGAGACAGCATGAGCAGGGAAGGGGAAGAGAGAGAGAGAGAGAGACAGAATCTAAAGACAGTTTCAGGCTCTGAGCTGTCAGAGCTCAAATGGTGCTCAAGCATGGGGCTCAAACTCATAAATCATGAGATTATGACCTAAGCTGAAGTCCCAGGCTTAACTGACTAAGCCACTCAAGTGCCCTAAGAGGTGGTTCTTTAAAAGAATTAATAAAATTGATAACCTCATAGTCTTATCAAAAAGAAAAGAGAAAGGATCCAAATAAATAAAATCATAAATAAAAAGAAAACAGAACCAAAAACACAGAAGTACAATTATAAGAGAACATTATGAAAAATTACATTACAAAGAAACTGGGCAGGATGAAATCAATGGATCAATTCCTAGGAACATACAAACTACCAAAACTAAGACAGAAAGAAATATAAAGTTTAAACAGATCCATATCCAGCAAACAAATTGAATCAGTAATCAAAAAATCTCTCAACAAAGGAAAAGTCCAAGGCCAGATGGCTTCCCAGGGTAATTCTATCAAACATTTAAAAAAGTGTTAATAACTTCTTAAACTGTTTAAAAAACTAGAAATGAAAGGAAAACTTCTAAACTCATTCTATGAGGCCAGAATAACCTTTATTCCAAAGTAAAGTCCTCAACTAAAAGAAGAATTACAGGGGCGCCTGGGTGGCTCAGTCAATTAAGCGTCTGACTTTGGCTCAGGTCGTGATTTCGTGGTTCATGAGTTTGAGTCCCACATCAGGCTTGGTGCTAACAGCTCAGAGCCTGGAGCCAGCTTCAGATTCTGTATCTCCCTATCTCTCTGCCCCTCTCCCACTTGTGCTCTGTCTCTGTCTCAAAAAGAAATGTAAATAAACAAATTAATAAATAAGAGAATTATAGGCCAGTATCTCTGATGAACATGGATACAAGATATTAGCAAATTGAATCCAAAGCATATTAAAAGAATTGTTTACTACAGTCAAGTGGGATTTATTCCTGGGTTGTGAAGGTGGTTCAATATTCACAAACCAATCAATGTAATACAACACATTAATAAAGAAAAGGATAATGTTTTTCCAGTGTTACATTATCCTCTCAGATGCAGAAAAAAATGTTTGACAAAATATAGCACTGATTCTTGATAAAATCCTTCAACAAAGTAGGGATAGAGTGAACATACTTCACCATCATGAAGGCCATATTTGAAAAACCCACAGCCTAATATCACCCTCAGTGGGGAAAAACTGAGAGCTTTTCCTCTATGGTCAAGAACAATATAGGATGTCCACTCTCATCATTGTTATTTAACATGGTAGTGGAAGTCCTAGCTTCAGCAATCAGACAACAAAAAGAAATAAAAGGCATCCAAATTGGCAAACTTTCCCCCCTTGCAGACAATGTGATACACCATGTAGAAAACCTGAAAGACCAAAAAATTATTAGAACTGATCTCGCGGTTCATGAGTTCAAGCTCCTCATCAGGCTCTCTGCTGTCAGCACAGGCCCACTTCAGATCCTCTGTTCCCCCCTCTTTCTCTGCACCTCTCCTACTCATGCTCTCTCTCACAAAAATAAACATTTTTTTCAAAAAAGAAGTTAGGGATGCCAGGGTGGCTCAGTCGGTTGAGTGTCCGACTTCAGCTCAGGTCATGATCTCACAGTTCGTGAGTTTGAGCCCCACATCGGGTTCGCTGCTAACAGCTCAGAGCCCAATTCTAATCCTCTATGTCTCTCTCTCTCAAAAATAAATAAAACATTTAAAAAATTAAAAAAATACAAAAGAGAGTTTAGTTCTTTATTACAAACACCATCTATGCAATCGCCAAAATGTTTTTCCAATGTTACCACCCAATTTTTTTTCATTTCTTTCCTTTCTATTCATATGATTCCCCTTTTAAGCAGCTATCATTTTGTCTGAATCTGTGATGGATTTCTCATTCAACATATTACTGTAGTCTTGTATTCACGTTCTATTCCTCACACATGTAGTTTCCAGAACACAGCAAAAAGCATACTTTTCTCCATAGCATCCTCCAAAAGCCTTTTGTGCTTAAAACTGAAGAACGTATGTATTACTACACATTCTATCAATCAATAAATTTACCTATTTTTACCTATCCATCAATACATCTCCCCTATTAGGCACTTTAAGTAAAAGCCAACCCTACTAATTATTGTATCATGTTAATTACCTGTTCCTGGCCCATTAATTGACAAGAACAGCTGCTGAAAATTTGAGCATTTGGAGCTCAGGATCATGAAGATCTCAAATGTTACTGGAGAACCCTTGTTTATGGAATTTTGAGTTAGAGTCAAATGTGATATTTTGAATTAGAGTAATTAAAATTATTTCAAGTAACAGAATTAAGACTTATTCAGACTTAAACAATTCAAAATATATATTTTCAATTGCTGTGTAATTTGGAAAACATATTTCTATCTAATGATGAGCAGGTAATAAAATATTTTATATTTGTTCAATGCCTCCAGAATGTGTTTGTTAGGTTTTTTACACTGAATACTCTTAGGAAATGGCTTTATCTAGAGAGCACAAAGGCACTGTCTGCTTTGAATACAATTGTGTTTTCATAAAAACGTATTAATGGCCACATTGCCAGTGCTAAAACTCTAGTAAATATTAGCATATGACTAAAAATTTGAAAACTGTCAACAGTATATTTTATAACTGAAACACACTAGGAAAAATTTTTGAATATATTTTCTTAAAGCATGGAATGCATTTGAATCTTTATTTTGGCTGAACATACAGCACTGAATTTCAAAAACAGCTACATAAAAACTTCAATTTTACTTCATTATTGATTATTTTCTATCTGTTAATGGAGGAAGACTAAAATATTGCCATAATATACAGTGGGTTTTTTTTTTCAGTCTTCAAACACTTACCTGATAACATTTAGTGTATTCTTTGCTTATTTAACAAGGGTAATTAACACCACTAATATTTGGAATTTATTTCATACCTACCACTATAATTTTGCCCTTTCATTGAGCCTAGTCTCTAAAATTGACACAGCTTTACAGAATAAAGATTAGGAATCAAATATTTCTGCTTTCATTTGTATAATGTAAAATGAAAAGATCATACAATGATTTGACTGAAAACTAAAGTGACTAAAGTTAACTTTTATTTATATCTTATTAATAAACCATGGGTCATTATGCAAAAAAGTGCATTCAAATATTTTTTTGTTTTTATTTCAACTTTTTAAAATTTCTTTCTTTATTTACATCCAAGTTAGTTATCATATAGTGCAACAATGATTTCAAGAGTAGATTCCTTAACACCCCTTATCCATTTACCCCATCCCCTCCACAACCCCTCCAGTAACCTTCTTTTTGCTCTCCATATTTAAGAGTCTCTTATGTTTATGTCTCCTCCCTGTTCATATTATTTTTGCTTCCCTTCCCTTATGTTCATTTGTTTTGTGTATTAAAGTCCTGATATGAGTGAAATCATATGATATTTGCCTTTCTCTGACTAATTTTGCTTAGCATGATACCCTATAGTTCCATCCATGAAGTTGCAAATGGTAAGATTTCATTCTTTTTGATTGCTGAGTAATACTCCATTATATATCATTGATGGACATTTGGGTTCTTTCCATACTTTGGCTATTGTTGATGGTGCTGCTATAACCATTGACATGCACATGTCCCTTTGAAACAGCATACCTGTATCCCTTGGATAAATACCTAGTAGTGCATTTGTTGGGTCATGGAGTAGTTCTATTTTCAACCTTTTAAGGATTCTCTGTACTGTTTTCTGGAGTGGCTGTACCAGTTTGCATTCCCACCAGTAGTGCAAAAGAGATCATCTTTCTCCTCATCCTGTTGCTTAACTTGTTGATTTTAGCCATTCTGACAGGTGTGAGGTGGTATCTCACTGTGGTTTTGATTTGTATTTCCCTTATGATGAGTGATTTTGAGTATCATTTCATGTATCTGTTGGCCATCTGAATGTCTTTGGAGAATCGTCTGTTCATGTCTTTAGCCCATTTCTTCACGGGCTTATTTGTTTTTCGGGTGTTGAGTTTGATAAGTTCTTTATAGATTTTGGATACCAACGCTTTCTCTGATATGTTGTTTACAAATATCTTCTCCCATTCTACTGGTTGCCTATTAGTTTTGCTGATTGTTCACTGCACAGAAGCTTTTTCTTTTGATGAGCTCTCAATAGTTCATTTTTTTCATTCCCAATATTAAACATCTTCAAATAATTATTTATTAGCAAGTTATAGGTTTACACAATAAGAAATGTAATTTAAACACAGCACAGTGGTGTCTGTGTATCCACAGAATGTTTTTATTACGTTCCTCTTTCCTTTCGATATCATCAATAGTCACAACAATGGTTAATACAAAGACAGTGCCAGCCAATTCCCTGAGAAGGAGGAAATGACATCTAGGAAGATGTCCTTTTCCAGTAAATTTCAAGTTGCTGAAAAAAAAATTCAATAAACTCCAACATAAGAAAAAAAACGTATGTGATGGTTGCAGACAAAATTTATTTTTTTAATGTTCACTTATTTTTGAAAGAGAGTATGTACAGGAGAGGGGCAGAGAGAGAGGGAGACACAGAATCCAAAGAGGCTCCAGGCTGAGCTGTCAGCACAGAGCCTGATGTGGGGCTCGAATCCATGAATCATCAGATCATAACCTGGGCCAAAGTTGGATGCTTAACCAACTGAGCCACCTAGGCACCCTGCAAAGCAAATGTCTTTAGAGGTGGGATATGAGAGGCTTCTGGGGTCTTTACTCTGGGAAATATTGTTTATTGATTAGTTGATGATTGGTTAATGGTTCATCTGAGAAAAACTTTCTAGTCCACTTTAAGTATAGCATTGTCATCAAACAAAGAAGATTTGGTCACAAGGAGCAACAGAAAATGAGAACGAATACAATCCTTAGTTACAGCAACGTGTACATAAGTGGAAAAAGGGAAAGCTTTCAATTGAAAGATTAAAGATTTTTCATTGGTTTTCTGGAATCCAATGACATCCATAATGTGTTCTACATATATTTATTTAAAAGGTCTTGATATCAAGATTCAAATTTGCGTGTATTAAAATAATTGCATAAATACTGAGTATATATTTATGTAAATGCCTTCAATTTCTTGGAGATCCCCTTTTATCAGAGCAATTTTAAGTGATGTTGAAAAAGCAAAATTTTGACTTGAAAAAAGGATAACTTCTGGCAGTCCAAAGGCATCCAAACAATGGGGCTTGCCCAGAAGGAACCAAAGGTTTCACTGCCACTCGCCCCTATCAAGTGTCCAAAATCACCACAGTCCACTTGTGAATCCATCTCAGAGAGTTAATGTTCCTACATTAGACACAGTACAATATATAGGACAAAAATAATAAATAATAAATAAAATAAATATGACAAAAATAATAAATAAAAATAATAAATAATAATATTCAGCATACCCCAAGTGGTATAGCTCAATATATTCTGTACAGTAGAATATATTATACACATTTCAGTCTGAAATACTAATCCTGTTAGCTTGCAGAAATGGAAGACTATTAGGAAAAGAATTAGCTATGGTAAGTAGGAAACTCTCCTTCTCCCAGATCTGGATGGGTACTTGGAAGGGCAGAAGAACAAAAGTTTCTGGTTGGAAGGTTGGCTGAGAACACTCATAACTCCACTGAACAGTGTAGAGACTAACCCATTTTGGGGGTGTCAGTTCCCAACAGAGAAAACACTTGGGACTGGGGCGCCTGAGTGGCTCAGTCGGTTAAGCCCTGCATCAGAGTTTAAGCCCTGCATCAGGCTCTGTGCTGACAGCTCAGAGCCTGGAGCCTGCTTTGGATTCTGTGTCTCCCTCTCTCTCTGCTCCTTCCTCACTTGCATTCTGTCTCTCAAAAATAAACCTTTAAAAAAATATAGAAAATACTTGGGATTGACCTGTAATGAATTTTCTTCATCTCACTGCACTGAGCATGAAATTCTATGCCTAATACAGATTTAGACCTCAAGGATGACAGCTGTACAGTATACCACCAAGTTTTTCATGGAGGGAGGCAACATGTAAATCTTAGCCAAGTTATTGATATTTGATTACACATACTGAACAGTCTGGAAAGTTTTGAAATATTTAACTAAATATCTCATTTAAAGCAATAGATTTTTTTCCTGCAGTTTCATGTACGATGTCTTTTGTCAGTACATTTTGCATTTTGAATCAGTAGAACAACAAATTTGTGGTCATTTTGCAATGAAAATATGGTTCCAGAATCTAATTTATTGTTTTAGAAACGTGTATTTACACAGGTGTGTTTATCTTACACCAAGATATCTAACAAATTAGATACTTCTTGAGACAAAATGAACTCTGATTAAAGTCCATGAGCCTGGCATGCATGTCAAATATAATACAATCATTCTCTGTTATATTCTACTTCTGTTTTCCTTAGAAAAGTACAATATTGTATAAAAAAGTACTTAAATTTATTTACCAGAAATAGTTAATATTTCATTAAATATCTGTCGTATACTAAACTTCAAAATCTCTTTTAAGTTTTAGTGACCTTTAAACCCTAAATTTCTAACATGAAATTTAGTACTTCTTAAAGGAAAATAAAGGAATCTTACATTTTTCATGTTAACAAATCCCTGTTATCAAGTATTTCTTGATCTATGTGTTGGCCATGAGAGTACAGTCCTCCAACCTCCAAGTGCCTGAAGCATAACTGCCTGACAGCTCCAGCTACTGAGCTCTGTAACTCATCATCATGCTTGTAAGGAGCCCACACTTCCCGCAGGCTGCTCCCAGCCAATGACTAAATGGGGCAGAGTTCCTGGGGTGGTGGTTTTAATTTAAGGGCTCCTCATGGATTCTTCCAGTCTTCACTGACCTTAGCACTGCACCAAAGGTGCTTCCACAAACCACCTTTCCTTTTTTTCTCTCCCACCTTCACTCAGGATCCGACCTGCAAGGTGAGTCTGAGGGCTCTCTCAGCTGAACTCACCTCCCCTTCTCCAATTTTCTCTCACTGGCGTTCCCCCTAATAAATCTGAATAATTTAACCCCACATTGATTTCTACTTACCTGAAAACCCAGATTAACATACTCCTAAATGCTATGGAGCCTAGTAAGTGCTATGAAAAATAAAAACTTTAAGTCAGGGTCACTGACCCAAATCTCTCCCTAATCTTTCTATCTTCTGTGACTTCTCTTCTAAATTCATGGCCTTTGGTTAATTATTACTAGGAAACTTATGACTCTAAAATTTCATGATTTTTACTTACAAGATCATGACTAAAGAATACAGTGGTGGATTAAAGATGGCCACAAATTTGCCATCATTTCCCCAGTCAAGATGTAGTATTCATTTCCCCTCTCATGGAATCAGAGCTGTCCCTGTAACTGCTTAAACCACAGTAGGTGGAGGAAGCAACATGGCCACTCCCAGACTAAACCTTACTAATTATGGGCAGCTTCCATGTTCCACATAAGCAGTTCAGTTGTCCTGCTAGAGAGAACACTCAGAGATCTCACTCAGGGAGGGGAGGCAGGGAGGGGAGGCTCTGAAGATGACATGGAGAGGGAAAGCAGTCCAGCAGTGCCATTGACCCAGCTCCAGACACCATCTGACTGCAACCTCATGAGACCCAACTGAGTCCAGAAAAAAAATTGCCCAATTGATCCCAGTATATCAACAGAACCATGAGAGATATTAAAATAGTATTGTCCCAACCACTAAGATTTTGAATACTTTGTTACATAGCAATAGATACTGAAACAATATTATGTCTCACTATTACAATGAATTATCTTATTTATCTTGTGAAACATATATATTTAAATTCATTTATTGAGTAAATAATGTGTATACATAAAATATATTTAATACATGAACATTTCCATGGATATATACATTTACACATATGTGTATATATGTGTTTGTATATACAAAATGTACGTAAAGGTGTATGCATATGGATGTGTGTGTGTCCATATAAATTCTATAGAGAGTTTTCAGTTACAAAGCAAAGTCCGTGATTAAGATGGTAGAGATAAATAACTGTCATGGGATTAAAGAAAAGAGCTGGGCAATCAGGGTAATTAGTGTGATGTTCCAGTTGGCAGAACCATAAAAGATTAAGATTTAAAACAAATTTTTAAATATGTTTTATTTATTTTTGAGAGAGAGAGAGAGAGTAGGGGAGGGTCAGAGAGAGAGGGAGACATAGAATCCGAAACAGGTTCCAGTCTCTGAACTGGTTGTCAGCACAGAGCCCAACGTGGGGCTTGAACCCACGAACCATGAGATCATGTCCTGAGCTGAAGTCAGACGCTTAACTGACTGAGCCACTCAGAAGCCCCAAAGAGTAAGATTTAGATAAATAAAGGGACAATGTGAGAAAATGATGTATGTGAGGGACATATTCTATGTCATAGCTCTGTATTTACCTATGTGTAATTAAATTAAATATGAATAATCAAATTAAAGATCTAATTGTAGCTGAGTTTTCTTCATATGAATGATAGTTAATTTTACTGTACTTTTAATATTACATAACTTATTATAATCATATTATGAGTTATAACTGCAGGGTAAAATATATTCCATCTTTCTATGTCTGTATTATAAGTTTAGTTGTTTAATATCTTTGTCAAATGTTTTTGACTGGATATAAAATATATTCCAACATTTTACATTTCAGATGTCAGCATTTCTTAATGTCAGAAGTGAAAGGCATGCCACTTTTACAATTATTATCTGTGATTATGCAGAAAACCATTTGCTCTCAACATTTATGGATAATATTAGAAACCTATCAAGGGTATTTTTTTTCCTTTTGGAAGATGTTAAAATAGTGAATCACATATTCGTTTTTTTGATATTTTTATTTATTTTTTTCCGTTTTATTTATTTATTTATTTATTTAGTTTTTACAAATAGTTTATTGTCAAATTAGTTTCCACATAACACCCAGTGCTCATCCCCACAAGTGTCCTCCTCCATGCCCATCCCCCCTCCCCCTCACATCCATCAGTCCTCAGTTCTTGTCAGCATTCAAGAGTCTCTCATGGTTTGCCTCTCTCCCTCTCCCTCACTATTTCCTCCCTTCTTCTCCCCCTTGGTCCTCTGTTAAGTTCCTCCTAATCCTCCTATACGTGCAAACATGATATTTGTCCTTCTCTGCCTGACTTATTTCGCTCAGCGTAACACCCTCAAGGTCCATCCATGTTGCTACACATGGCCAGATTTCATTGTTTCTCATTGCCATGTAGTATTCCATGGTATAGATAAACCACATCTTCTGGATCCATTCATCTGTTGATGGACACTTAGGCTCTTTCCATGTTTTAGCTATTGTGGAGAGTGCTGTTATGAACACTGGGGTACATGTGAATCACATATTCTTAATTAAATGCTCCATGTTTCCTTCAGAAGCCAAAGGTAGTACACTAGTGTACTGAAGCTCAAGAAAAATTAATGTTCCATAGCTTCCCAAATCTACATTCAGTGACTTTACATTGATAGCTTGGAATGCCAAGGAGTGAGTACTTACACCACAGAAATTAAGTGAGATACATTTTTTTAATTTTTGTTTTTGTTTGTTTTCTGGAAGCAGGTGGTTAAACATTTAGTAGTATACCTGAGGGTGAGATTTGGTCCAATGTAAATATGTATAAATGTATACAGTTTGTCCCAATGTATACAATGATACATTAAGATTCACCCCAAATCAAGACTTTCCACAATTGTTTTATTCACCGGCAGTTTGCTGTGGCCCAATTTAATCTTTGATATGACTCTCAAGGGAATACTGTCTCTATAGGGACCTGGTCCTGCAATAGCTCCTACTCATCTCTGCTCTTTATTAGCTCTGAAAACTTTAGAAGATACTGACTTGCTGCCATCACTTCTGCAGGGCATGGCACTATAGCAGCAGGCAGGGGCAAAGGTCTCACCTCCTCATGACCCCTCTACTGGTGGGACATCACGAGGAGAGCAGGTGCTTGTGGAAATAATTATGTTCCTCCACACAATTCCTCTATGAAGTCTTCTCTACCTTCCAAATTCGGTAAGACCCAGCAGTAACAGATAATCATTTCCTATTTCCTGTGTATTTTTTCCTCACAGTTGTCATACTGTACTTGCTAACAATTCTTTAACCTGTCTCAAAAGTTTCAGTGCATTGTGCCTCCACCCTACCTTGATGCCTCAGGATGAATATGTGATGTACTCTCTACTAAGCTTAAGTTCTAGGCAAAGGGGTCCTTTCTCAACTAATTCTCCAAATGAGCCACTCTTTTCCGACTCAGTGTTCTGACAGCCACTTCTTTTGCTCAGACCCTTTCTCTTATACTTTGTTTGGCTTCGTCTTCTCAATCCTTTGGCTTCCGTTTAAATGTTCTTGCCTCAGAATATCTCTGGCTGCCCAGATCAGTCAGTTCTCTCTGTTATACACTCTCACCTCAATCATTACTTGCCTTCTGTAGCATGTCTTTCAGTTCTATTTAATTAATAAACTGTGTGATTACCCATGTACTGTGCAAAGTTTCTACTAGAATGTTTGTTCACCTCTCTATCCTCTTAAATAATAAATAGCATAATAGTATGACAGGGCATTACATAATGAGCTGATATGCTACAGCTCATGTCATAGCTGTTTATTTAATTCTGTTAAGTAAATAAGAGCCACCATCAAATATTCAACAGTTCAACCACATAGCATAGTCTTCTTCAAGTTTAAGCCATTACCCATCAATGAACACTTCCATAAATCATATTCAGAACAAGATGGTGATAATATCAACACTGAATGATAGTAACTAAACCATCATGCATTGGTGAAATATTTAACGGAATGTACCTTTTCACTTAATCAACCTTGAGGACTAATTTTTCTTTCTCTTATTTTTTTTTAACGTTATATTTATTTTTGAGGCAGAGAGAGACAGAGCAAGGAGTTGGGAGGGCACAGAGAGAGGGAGACACAAATCTGAAACAGGTCTAGGCTCCAAGCTGTGTCAGCACAGAGCCCAATGTAAGGCTCGAACCCACGAACCACGAGATCATAACCTGAGCCAAGTCGGCCGCCTTTCAACCTGTTTGAGCCACCTGAAAATCCAGAGGATCTACTTTTTCTATTTACAGATTTCTGAATTTAGGGAATTACATATATATATATGCATGATAAAATATAGTTATATATAAAAATACATATTTTAACATATATCATCATATATACATCAGATATTTCACTATATATTAATACGCTACCCATTTTTAAATGAGTTACCAATTACTTTTTGGAATCAAGTCATATACATACACAATGATAAAATGAAATTTCTGCAAAAGTACATTCTGCAAAGTTTTGCAAAGTATTGACTAAGATTTTATAAAATTAGAAAAGAGTTGCAACCTACTCACTTTATATGTTCCTCCAACACCTGAAATATGCCTCGATGTGCAGTTCAGAAGTCAAACAAAATCATCCTGAAATTGGTGACAAACAATGTGAAACGAGGGAAAAATAAATAACGTTACCTGAATACATTATTAGTAACAAGGAACATCAGGTTCTTTCCAATAATTAGAATATATTAATTAGTTCTTGACAATATCTTCTTGGTAATAAATTATACAGATTTAAGAAAATATGTATCTGAGGGCCTTTAACATGCACATATGTACCTGCTAAAGGCAACTAGTAATGAATCCAGAATAAACATGCTTTTTTCAGAGGCAAGATGGAATTGTAATACTAATTAACTGAGCTATTGCATGGAGTACAATCAAGAAAACTCCACTTAGAACCTTTTCAAGGCAGAGGGAAGAGAAATGTACTCTCTGAGACATTATTCAGGCTTGGCATTAAATGGAATAGAGTTTCCATTTCAATGCACTATTCTACGTGTATTTGTATTCATATTTATATTTACTTGTATTTATTTAAAATTGCTCTAGGAAAGGAATGGAAAGTTTTGAGATGTTATTCCTACCCTGCTCAGTCGAGAGAAAATTAACAATTACCAGTTGATTGCAATCTGGACAATTTTATGACAGTCCTCTTCTTCTTCCAAAAGAGGGTTTAAAGATGCATCAGAGTAAAAAGCTTTTTTAAAAAAATACAATGTATCTAAATGCCTTCATTGTACCTAATAGAACAACACTATCTCAACCTGGAATTTCTTCAATTGACTAAGAGAAAACAGGGTTGATCTTTCTCTTTTAAAAGTTCCTACATTGATGATTGAGACATAGATACCCTAACGGGATTAAAAACAAAAGAGTTTGGGAAAGTTTTAACAAACGAGATATGCCAATCAACCAAACGCTGCAGTATCCACTTTAGGTTAGGACAAAGGGTTCACCAGGGGCAGAAGCAGCTATAGCCAGTCACCTTCATGTTATCTGATACCTTATTAATATTAGCCATCAGAAGTTTGTCACATAGGAAAGGTCACTGAAGGAGACATTTCCATGCTAAACCTTTCCTGGGACCAGTTTCAGTACTACTATAGTAAGATAGATGCTAACAGTAGTGGAAAATAACAGCTCCAAACACAATGTCAAGTTAAGATCTGTCCTAAGAACACTTTCGTTTAAATGCCAGTTTTCTAACTAGTTGGGCATCAAATGCTAGTACCTTTGCACGTGTAAATCACCACAGCAAGCAAAACTTTCAGGGTTATGTCTGAACTCACAGTCACCAAGATTGTTCACTCTTTCGTTACCATATAAACTTGCTAACAGAGGGAGAAGAAAATTGGTTAAATGTTGTAACGAGTGATAGTTCAAGACCTCTTAAAAGCCTCGAGAAACTTGTCCTGGCCGAGTGGCCACGTCTGGAGTCCGCGTCCCAGGTCGCTCCGGGCCCCGTCCGCCATCCGGTGATTACCTCGGGCTGCAGCCGTCCGCGGATCCGCGTGCCGGGGGCCTTTCGGCTCGCGCCTCTTCGGGCGGGCCCTGTCCGGGCGGTCCGAGGCGGTGCGGACCGCCCTCCCCCGCCCGCCCGGGGTCCCCGCGACGCCGCCGGGGGCGACCGGGCGGGTCCGGGGGACGCGGGCGCGCGGGGAGGGGAGCGGCCGCGGGGCGAGCGTGGTGGCGCGCCGGGACCGTGCTCCTCCGACGCACCGCGTCCTCTGGGACCCGCCTGCCGCGCCGCCGCTCTCCCCGCTCCCGGCCCGCGCGCGCGCCCGCCCGGGGAAGGGGTGGGACGCGGCGGAGCCGCGGGCCGGAGGCTCCGTCCGCCCGCCGAGCCCGTGTCGAGTCGCGGAACGGTCCGCCACACTCGGCGTGTGGTGCGGACCTGCGGAGAGAGGAACCCGGCGCGAGCCCGCTGACGGCGCCCTCCATTGGCTGTGCCAAGAAGCGAACTCGCTTAGCGCCAAGTAGGCCTCATTCGCACACGATTGTTTACTCCCAGTCCTAGGATGTATTGTATCAGGACCCTGGTATTATTCGCTTAATAACAGAACCTCCCTATCAAATAAGGCGACTCGCCTTGGCCTGACAGTGAATAGACCCCACTCATTTCTCCGTTGGCTCTTGCTACCTCGTGTCCCAGATCATGGCGTTCCCGACGCCACAGCATGAGCCCCCAAGGAGAAGGCTGAGATGTTGCTTCTCTGTCCTCAGAATCCAGCACAGCGTCCCTGGCAAACATACTAGGCACATGGCACAGATGGTTTTGCTACACAAAATAATGAAGGGACAGAGGGGAAAGCGGGCCATTTCCTCCTCTGACCATTCATTTTAATAGGTTTTGTAGGCAAAATGTGGTAAGACCCAATACCATTTTTTGTTTTCCAGAATCAGCATTTCTCATTAAGGGGGCTGGAGTCAAATTCTCACCTCTCCACCAGCTGTTTTGCTTGCAACCAAAACCATAGAGGAGCCATTTCCATTTCATCAGGCCACATATTTGAGCTGACTCTTCAGATAAGATAAGATTTGCCATTGATGTCAGATCGCTCATCATCCCTCACCCCACCCACCAGGTACTGTTTCAGAGATGATGGTAGAAATCGAGCTCCCTGAGACAAAGATAACTATCCTCATCAGCAACTTTTACCTTCACTGGATTGGACAAGCCTATACATTCACACTCTGTATTCATAATCCTCCCTACCCTTTTACTCCTGTTACCTGTTGTAGGGGAATCTGGAAAAAGCTCCAAAACCAGCTGACATCCAACAGAATGTCGTTGAGTGGTCCTCCTAATAATCCCCTTTGCAAGCAAACTAGATGGGCAAAAGGACTATAATCTTGGTAGTTTTTGGTAAAGACGGGACTCCCTCTAGAAGGTGGTACATAACCTACAAAGATACATATCAAAAATTTTAGAAAGATCTAAGGTCTGGGACATGTTAAGATATCCTTCACAGTAAAGGAAGAACTACTACATCTGTACCTCACTAAAAGGAAGTTCAATGCCTGGTATGCCTGTTTGGAATCAAGACTCATTATCTCATGTGTCAAATACGTTGGACAATATTAGGTGGTGACTATAAAATGTCACCAGCCAGTGGGGACAAGAGCAGAAAAAGACTGTAGTAAGTACTGGCCCAGTGCAGTGTTTAATCTCTATGCCCGGGGAACTAAAAGGCTGCTGAGTGGATGCCATCTGACGTTATAAACCTAAGCTGCTGATATTGATATCAACAAGTATTTTTAACACCAAAATTAGGTCACATCTTTTTTCCCTCTTATAGATCTCAGGTAATAATCATCTTAAATTTCACATAAATACAAACTGTCATTTTCATTAATATTTTAAGGTGTTAATAAGTTTCATGACATCCCTGGGGTACCTGGATGGCTCAGTTTGTTATAGTCCGACTCTGACTTCAGCTCTGAGGTCATGATATCATGGTGGGATCGGAGCCCCAGTGTCAGGCTCCACACTGAACATGGAGCCTGCGAAGGTTTTCTCCTCTCCTCCTCTAGCACTGTGCTTGCTTGCTCCCATGTATCTTCTCGGTCTCTCTCAAAAAAAAAAAAAAAAAAAAGTTATGATACCCCAAATTTACCATTTCCTTAGCATAAACTTTTTAAAGGTTGAAAATTCACTAAATCATACTTTGAAAGGTATTTTATTACAATTCATAGAATGCTATCCTTTCTGCACATTTATTTAACTCTCAGCTTCTCCAGGGATTGTCTCCTGGAGTAAACCAGACCTCTAAGATCACCGTTCTACTCTCCTGTTACTGCATATTCTGTCTGTGCTAGTGATGCTCTTTTTGGCACTTTAGAATCACCTAAGGAGATTTTAAACAGCCTGCTCCTTAGGTCATGATTCACACTGATTCAATCAGAATTTCTCAGGAGGGACTTAGGCGTCATTTTTTGGTTTTGTTGTTTTGATTTTTGTTTGTTTATGTTTGTTTTGTTTTGTTTTTGTTTAACTCTCCTAATGATTCCAATGCTGGTATATGCATTTTAGATGGCATTACACACTTGCTACTTCCTTACATCCTCGACTCACCAACAGAGTCTCCCTGAATGAACTTTTCCATCCTATTAGTCATCTACTGATCCACATAGTAGATATTTATTATGTGATTTACTAGACATTTGGTTTAAAAACACAGCCTTTTAACAGATAAAAGCTTTTTAACAGAGGGGCGTCTGGGTGGCTCAGTTAAGTGTCTGACTCTTGATTTCAAATCAGGTTGTGATCTTGTGGTTTCATGAGTTCAAGCCCTGTGTCGGACTCTGTGCTGCTGGGCATTCTTTCTCTCTCTCCCTCTCTCCCTCTGTCCTTCTCCTCCTAATGCTGTCTCTGTCTCTCTCAAAACAAATATATAAACCTAAAAAAACCTCTTGATAGAAATACATTTTGTACTAAAGTGGTATGGTTGATTGCCAATCTTTAGTATACATTGTTCTGAATTGAAGAAATCTTGTACATATAATTGTATTGTATCCTTTAAAAAATTTTTTTTAAATGTTTTATTTATTTCTGAGATAGAGAGAGAGAGAGGCAATGTGAGCAAGGGAGGGTCAGAGAGAGAGGGAGACACATAATCTGAAACAGGCTCCAGGCTCTGAACTAGCTGTCAGCACAGAGCCCAACGCCGGGCTTGAACCCACAAACCGTGAGATCATGACCTGAGCTGAAGTCAGATGCTTAACCAACTGAGCCACCCAGGTGCCCCTGTACAGTATCCTTAATAAACAAACAAACAAAAATGAATGAAAATATATGAGCATTACATGTGAATAAGGAGAAACTGATAGTATTTTATTGAGGATGCATTTTTATAAAAACATCGCTCTCCAATTCAAGGTGAAAATAATTATTTGTACTCAAAGGCTGTTACATAAGAGCCATTTCACAGTCAAGATAAAAATAAGCTGAACTGCTCCCTTTTTGAAAACTTTCATCAAATGTATACAGACTGTAGGAATACATAAATAATAGTTACAAAGTATTTTTATTTGATAGTTTCTCATTAATAAAATTTTGTTTGTAGCTGATTTGGTTTTCTACTGGGAAAACCAAAGAACAACCAAGATCAATGAGGTGACATCATAATTTTAAAATATTTAATGATTTTCATTGCATTAAATACTAAGATTGCTGCATTATTATACATCTTAGAGATGAATATTTTAACTTGATCAACCTGTAAGTCAGTTACAAAGGGAAGCCCCAAGTCTATTCTTTTGACTCAAAATTCCTCTTCTGATTAAAAATAAACCCACAAATCTGAGGGTGGCAGCACTTTTATAGTGGTGGTAAGGTGTTACAATAACTATCCCAGATATTTCAGGAATAAAAATTTCCATACAAAGGATTATAAATGAATACTATAAAAAGTTATATGACAACAAATGGATAAATTCAGTTTCCAAAAATGAACTGGGAAGAAATAGAAAAACAAAAGTGATAAAAATAATAATTTTTTCTCATATAAATTTCTGAAAGAAGATTATTGTCTTCAGACAGTCCTACAATTTTTTATAGTATCTATTTTTTTCTTTCTCTAAAAGTAAAAAGTATAAATAAATAGAATGTTGTTTGTAATTGATATATTTTTAGATATAATTTCTTTTATGCTTAAGCAAGAGCTAATTGGTTAACAAATCTGCCTACACAGGGTGAAGTACAAAGCTGATAAAAGAAGAAAATTTCTATTATTGTTCTTCCTTTCATTGGCAAGTCACTTAATTTTTTTTTTTTTATTTCTAGGAGAGAGAGAGAGAGACAGCATGAGCAGGGGAGGGTCGAGAGAGAGGGAGTCACAGACTGAAACAGGCTCCAGGCTCTGAGCTGGCAGTCAGCACAGAGCCCGACACGGGGCTCGAACCCACGAACCGCGAGATCATGACCTAAGCGAAAGTCGGACGCTTAACCGACTAAGCCACCCAGGCGCCCCGGCAAATCACTTTATATTTTTGATATAGAAACCCTAGAACCCATTTTGATCCATTAAATATCTGAGTTTTTATATAAGATAAATATTTCAATAATTTGTCATTTTGTGAACAATTCAGATTTCAGTATTAAGGAGTAGTGATTTTTTTCCATACTAATGTTCATTTAATAATGGCAAATTGCTGCCAGATATGTCTTGCCAAGAACGTTCCTTGAAAAATCTCTAAATTCATGACCTGAAGGTCTTATTTTTTTGATCCCAGCTGTACCTTAAACCACATATCAGATCTTAATGAGTACTCCCAAATACTCCCAGGAAGAAAGAGTGACATTTCTAGATAATGATATTAGTAATCTATAATCAAGAATTCACTATGAACTCTGAACCAATCTATAATTCATTTATCAGATACCCGTAACACTGTAGAATCTTTATGGTAACCTGGAAAGTCTGGAGCTTGGAATGATGGGTGTCTTTTTAAGTCTCTCCTTCTCAAATGTCCTCCCTAGATAAGAGTCATTTGGAGATGAAGTTTCTCCACATCCTTCACCAAAACAGTAGATTCTTACAAAATGCCCCTAAGTACGAGTTTAGCTTGAGTTTTAAACGTAATTCCACTTCATATCAACACATTGTGCTTACTCTGAACAGCAGAGAAAACATGCCTAATTTCTTTGCAAGCATGAAGAAAATATGGTTGAAAAACTTATCTATATATATTAAAAATTTTTAAATGTTAACTTATTTTGAGTGAGAGGGGAAAAGGAGAGGCAGAGAGTAAGGAGAGAGAGAGGGAGACAAGAGGGGCAGAGAAAGAGGGAGAGAGTGAATCCCAAACAGGCTCCAACACAGGTCTGTCAACACAGACCCCTACATGGGGCTCAATTCTGCAAACCGTGAGATCATGACCTGAGCCAAGATCAAGAATCAGAAGCTGAACCGACTGAGCAACTGAGACACCTCAATTTTTTAAATCATAGAAAGAAAGTTTTATGTAGAGTATAAATCAAGAATTGTTGGTAGGAAGATCTGCAATGGTGTTTGAGATCTGGACATCTGAGGACACCATGGGCTATCCTCTCCCTACATACTGAGTTCCTCTTTGGCCCAAATGCACAGGTTTTTATAGAGGTGAAATAATCAGCTTTAAGATTCTATAAATATAAGATTAAAGAACAGAAAACATAAAACAGGGACATATGGGAGAGGATTTTTTTCAGAAACAAGAAGAAATACTTTATTCACTTTTGCCTTGGGGGGAATGTCATTTATATGAAAACCACTTCTAAAAGGCACTGGGTAGGGAGGCAAGATGGCGGAGAAGTAAGGAGCTCCGTACTTGCACTCGCGCCCATACATCACACAGAAAAGATCTGAAGCCATTGGAAACCATACAAAACCTGAGAGACTCTGAGAAAAAGGACGCAGAATCCACTGAGAAAGCCTTCTAATGTGAGTGCGAACCGGGGAAGGTAAAATCGGGCTGGGATCGGAGCCTCCAGGGTGGGAGGCGATCCCCCTCTACCCTCTACGGGGAGTGAGAGGGGAAAAGGAGAGAGTCCGAGACAGAAAAATCTCCGCTCGGTGCATAGAAAGACCGTACTTGCCAAATACCTGCACACCGGGTCCCCTCGCGCCAACTGGTCCTGGGGGAGGCTGAGCACACAAACTGCTTCTTTGTGCCGCTACTGGAGGTTGGTTTTTAAAGCGGCGCGGGCGTGCCAGCCGCCATTGTAGCTCCAGGGCTGCTGGGACCCCTGAAAGAGACGCGCAGACACCAGGCGTCCGCGCTCCTGGCTGGCTGGAACTCGAGAGGGAAGGCAAAGAGCTAAAAACTGGGAAATTTGCCTGTGAGTTCGTGTTTCGGGTGACGAGCCATAGAGAGACCCGGTTTTCCTCACTCCAGCGGCGGCGCGCTTGCCGCCATTGTAGCTCCAGGGCTGCTGGGACCCCTGAAAGAGACGCGCAGACACCGGGCGTCCGCGCTCCTGGCTGGCTGGAACTCGAGAGAGAAGGCAAAGAGCTAAACACTGGGAAATTTGCCTGTGAGTTCGTGCTTCGGGTGACGAGCCATAGAGAGACCCGGTTTTCCTCACTCCAGCGGGCTCAGGCTACGCGGACCCGGCAGGCAAGCCCCCGCGCATGCGCACCAGCCGACCCAGAGAAGGAAGCAGCGATCCTGACTCCGCCCCCAGAGCTCAGCAGGGAGCCTGGAATAGCCCGAGGGGGTTGTCTGGGAAGCTGTGTCTAAGGCAACTTCAGCGGGGCGCGGACTGGGATTTGGAGATTGGAATTGGCCTGGGTTGAAGAGTGCAACCAACTTCGGCTGCGTCCCCGGAACGGGGAGTTGACACGCCAAAAAAAAAAAAAAAAAGCGAGCTGCAGCGCGGGGTTCAAGAAGGGACTGGAGCACCGTCACTCTCCTCCCCACAAACGCCAAGGCAGAACCCCCGCCTGAGGCATCGGATCACGCCACGCCCATCCCTGCCTGAGAGGTGCCCTCCTCCCTTTTTTTTTTTTCCTTTTTTTTTCTTCTTTTTTTTTCCCCTTTCTTTTCTCTTTTTTTCTTCTTCTTTCTCTTTTCTCGCTTTTTTCCCCAAAACACTGACCTGATTAACTCTGGTTGCCAGCTTGCTTAAACAATCACAAGTCCATTCTGTAAATGTAAATTCTACACCTACCGACTTTTTCAGCTATTTCTCTCAGGAGTAATTAGACTATATAGTTTCTCTGGATAATTCCAGCATCCTTCTCTCACCTATCCAACCACATTCTACCCTTTACCTCTTTGAAAAAAGTTTCTTATCCCTTCTGCCTTTACCTCTTTGAAAAAAGTTTCTTATCCCTTCTGCCTGTTCATTCTATTTCCAAATCTGCCTTGTCTCACCCTGCCTTCTCTCTTTTTCTCTATGCTCTTCAACCAGCACTGCATACACACGGCTATTTAACTGTAGCTGGGAAATCCAGGTATATGCTTTAAACCGTTCTTTGTCCATCGGTTTTCTTCTTTTTTCCTTTTCTTTTCCCCTTTTTGACCCTTTTATGTATTTTATGCTCCCTATATTCGCCCTCCCTCCTCCGTCTTTTCTATTAACTTTTTCGTTTTCCCTCTCACTTTGCATGTTAGTTGAATCAGCCTGTGCGTTTGTGTGCTCCTGCTCCCTGTGTGTTTGTCTGTCTGTTTTCTTTTCCAGGGCTACCTCAAGAAACAAGCTAGAGTACACAAGGTGAAGAGTCCCAAATATCACTACGAATAGGAAAATAAAATAACTAAGGTCCCAACAAGAGTGACCGAGGGATACCATTCAAAAACAATCTCTGAAAGGATAGGCCCTGGAAAGTCAAAGAGTTTCTTGGATATAGCAGTGCTTATAGAAACAGAGAGCATAACAGGTCTTTAAAACCAACAAGAGCCAGAAAGCTAACTAAAATGACGAAACGAAAGAGTTCTCCTCCAAAGAAACTCCAAGAAGAAATGACAGCTAATGAACTGCTCAAAACAGATATCAGCAGCATAAGTGAACAAGATTTTAGAATAATAATGGTGAAATTAATAGCAGGGCTTGAAAAAAACATAGGGGACATCAAAGAAACTATGGCTACAGACAGAATGGAAAATAAAAATAGACATGAAGAATTAAAAATGCGATAAATGAGATACATAATAAATTAGAGGCCTCCAATGCACGGATGGAAGAGGCAGAAAGGAGAATAAGTGATTTAGAAGACACCATTCTAGAAAAACAAGAAGCTGACAAAAAAAGAGACAAACTGATCCAGGAACAGGAAAGAAGAATTCGAGAGCTCAGCAATACAGTCAAACACAACAATATCCGTGTCATAGGAATCCCAGAAGAGGAAGAGAGAGGGAAAGGTGCTGAAGGAGTCCTGGAACAAATTATAGCAGAGAACTTCCCGACCTGGGGAAGGAAGTAAATGTGGAAATACAAGAGGCTCAGAGGACTCCCCTCAGACGTAACTTGAATCGATCTTCTGCACGACATATCATCGTAAAAATGGCAAAATACAAGGACAAAGAGAATTTTGAAAGCAGCTAGGGAGAAAAGGGCCCTCACATACAAAGGGAAACCTATCAGAGTGGTGACAGACCTATCTACTGAAACGTGTCAGGCCAGAAAGGAATGGCAAGAGATCTTCAATGTGATGAACAGTAAAAATATGCAGCCAAGAATCCTCTATCCAGCTAGCCTGTCATTCAAAATAGAAGGAGAGATAAAAACCTTTCCAAACAAACAGAAATTGAAAGAATTTGTCACCACGAAGCCAGCCCTACAAGAAATCCTGAGGGGATGCTCTGAAGGAAAGGTTGCAAGGAACAAAGATTCCAGAGACACCACCACAAACATGAACCCTACACAAGATACAAAGACTCTAAACCCACATATTTCAATAATAACACTGAATGTAAATGGGCTGAATGCTCCAATCAAAAGACATAGATTAGCAGAATGGATTAAAAAACAAAATCCATCTATATGCTGTCTACAAGAAACTCATTTTAGACGGGAAGATACCTTCAGATTAAAAGTAAGGGGATGGAGAAATATATATCATGCTACAGGAAATCAAAGAAAGCCGGAGTAGCGATACTTATATCAGACAAACTGGACTTTAAATTAAAGACAATAACAAAAGATGAAGAAGGGCACTACATAATAATTACAGGGTCCATCCATCAGGAAGAACTAACAATCATAAATGTCTATGCACCGAATATGGGAGCACCTAAATATCTAAAACAATTAATCACAAACAGAAACAAGCTTCTAGATAAGAATGTGCTAATAGCAGGGACTTTAATACTCCGCTTACAGCAATGGATAGGTCAACCAGACAGAAAATCACTAAAGAAATAATGGACTTGAAAGATACATTGGACCAGATGGACCTGACGGATACATTTAGAACTTTACATCCTGAGGCCAGGGAATTTACTTTCTTCTCAAGTGCGCATGGCACATTCTCCAAGATAGATCACATACTAGGACATAAAGCAGCCCTCAAGAAATATAAAAGAATAGAGATCCTACCATGCACACTGTCAGATCACAATGCTTTGAAACTTGAAATCAATTACAGGAAGAAGTTTGGAAAACTTCCAAAAACATGGAGGT